>CAJQZJ010000953.1:1074710-1102118 GCA_907164525.1 Lophiomys imhausi
CACACACACACACACACACACACACACACACACACACACACACACACGACACTTTAGTAAATGATCTCTCATAATGGCTGCCTTGTGTGCCTTTTCAATTTCTTATCAGTCAATGCTAGTAAAAAATGTCTATGTGACCTGGTTGGCTTCATCGTTGACAAAAAATAACAGCTCTTTCAAGTCTTGTAAGATCTATACCCCACTAAGACCAGAATTCATATTCTGGCACAAATGTTATGAGAGGTCTCTGGGGAATGGTGGCTGGAACACCTCATTGCTTACTTTCACAGAAGTCAAAGATAGTTTAGTCATTCTCTTTAAAAGGTCTGCTTTTTTCTTTATGATACCTCGCATATTCAAAACAAATTTTATTAAACTTCTTTCTTTTCTTTCAACCCATATCAGAATCTATTAGAGTAATAATTATTTCCTCATGATTTAGCCCTGATATGTAGGACTTCATAACATTCATTTCAAACTTACATTTAAAATCATTAGTTCTTTATATGTTTAAAATGAGTACTCTTATCTACAATTACATTCTTTAACATTTGCCTATGAGCCCTACAATATCACTTTTGGCCCTCTTGTCCATGCCCTAGTAACACAGCAATAGCATTCAAATGCTCCCTTGCCTTCAAATTTAAACTGAATTTTAACTCAAATTTAAACTCATTAAATTTAACTTCAAATTTAAACTCAGTTTTATACTTACCCATTGTCAGTACAAGCCATGTAGAAATAGGATCAAGATCACTTTCATGAGGTGGCAGAGCAAACCCGCTGAACACCCACACCAGCCGACTAGTCTGGAGAAGTGATTCTTGCTTCTGTCTCAGAGAGATTTGGCAACTGGAATGAGGGCAGGAACCAACTTCTTTGTTCTACACTCAGAGTTCTATTAGTGAAATCATCAGTTGCTAGGCAAAGGAGGGAGGGAGGCCGACAACAGGGAAGGGATAAATCTGTATAGTCCTTTGAAGCTAAATGTGGAACTGCTTTTGGCACAGAACAGTTGGACATGAAAGACATTTCCTAAATCAACTGTGCTCCAGACCAGTTGGAAACACAAACCATTTTAAACAAGGTTTAAAAGTCATGGAGGCATGATTTATTAAACAGATTTTAAATGTCATGGAGACATGATTTATTTTCACTCTTAAAATTCTTATTATTGTTTTTAGTTAATTAGGTTTTTTTTTTTACATTTTTTCTTTTGTTTTGTTTTAGTGAGGCATTATCATTTGTCCAAAATTATTTCTGGTCATTCTTAATAAAAAGAGAATTGTGAAGTATCCTCATCTATGTGTAAATACATATTTCATGTATTAATTATTATTGCTCTGTATTATATTTGATAGTTAATATCCAATATGAGCACCCTACTTTGTTATTAATATTAATATTGTAACAAATAGAAGTTAGTAAGTTAAATTGTCAAATTATTACAGTGAAACAAAAATAGATTTCTGAAAATCACACAAGATAATTACTGTTACTTTTGATTTTGTGTATTATAGTTTTGTGTTTCATACTGTCTTATAGTTTATTAGCTGTGCATGTGAGTGTGTCTTCAGGTATGTGTGTCAGTGTGGCTGTGTATTTCATATCATGGAGCTAGAGAAGTGCTCTAGCGTGCAGGAAGGATAAATGCCATAATGAGTATCATGGCTTTATGAATATTTGATCACATTTTGCCTTGCAATTTATAACAGGTGTCGATTTTGGTTCTTCCAACATAAATACCTGTCCCAGTTTTACCAAACACACTTTCCTACAGATTAATTACTGTGAAAATACAGAGATTATAAGATTACAAAGACTGATTGCTAATGCCACAAATTTAGAATACTTCTTCAGTTGTACCTAAAATTCACGCTGTAAAATTAAACCTTGAAAACTGTTCTTTATCACAAAATCTCAGTAAGTATATCCTGCTGTACTTTTTAAATGATATATACTTCATTGTTATTTTTCTTAAGGAAAGATAAAAGACATTCAAATATCATGTGCTCTGATTTTCATATATATGGTTTGTGTGTATGAAAGAGATAAAAGGGGGATTAGAATAAGTACACAATGCCAGTGCAAAGTAATGACCAATGCTGCAAAGCAACATAACTCATCATGGAAATTATCTTTAGGGTCTCTCAGTTCACATCTTCCTGCTAGGGTGCCTTGTCTCTTTCTATGTACTATTGAATGCTTTTATCCCATTGAAAAATGAAAGTGACATGTTCCCAACACATTTCCCAGAGGAATCTGTTCACTTGCCTAGCATGGTTTAACATTAAGAAATCTTTTGGGGGAAAACAGGAATCTTTTGGTTCCCCAGTTTCAGTTTATTAGCTAGCTTGAATTTACTCTTTTTCTTCATGTAAAAGAAAACTTATTATTAGCATTGCAATAGAATTTTAAACTTTATTTAGAACTTATCATGCAGAGGAAAGCATAAATGTTAATGCTTACTGATTCTTGGTAAGTCATATTTACATGTACTTTATGTTTGAAAGATTTCGTTGTTTTATCTGAATAATGATAGTAAAGACTAGAAACTGTTTAATGCTTGTTCAATAAGATATCATCTTAATTGGGTTTCATGAAAGAAACATATAAATAACATAAAGGCCAAGTGAAAGAGAAGAGTGACAAAGTCTGTGATGCCTCAAAATTTTTAAGTCTATTAGGTAGTAATTAATATTACACCCTAGAAAGTGTTTGCATATGTTCTTACAATACGTATTTACTGCAGGTGTTCATTAATGTGTTATATGTGGATAATAAAATAAATAACACATAATCCATAGTACTCCAAAGAATTTAAATTTTTTCAAGAAGATAAAATCATATCTATAAAAGAGTAATATTTATGAATTAATTCAAGAGTGGCATAAAACTTGATAACATTAACTACATGGTATAAAACAAAAATGGAAATCGATTTGTCAGATCTATAATGTGCTAAAATAGTTACCACACAGTATATGTGAGAGATTAGAGGCTTTGAGGTAATACAAAGCTGAATAGATTCATGATCATATATAAAATTAAATGGGTAAATTACAATCTAGGAGTAAAACAAATATGAATGAAAAAAATTAGGGGAATTTTTTAGGGAAGTTTTGTAGTTCAGAATTTTAATATGAACTATTTGATACAAAAGAAATGCAAAGATATTAGAGATATATGTCACCCACATATTTAGCAAAATATTACAGGAAATGGTGTATTTAAAGGCAGTAAAATTTAAATTAAGTTAAATTTGTTGATTAAAAATTAAAATTTTAAAATAAAAAAACACCTAGAATTATCTGCAACATATTTTATGAAAATAATAATAGAAACAGAACTGTCAGGCTGCCTAAACTATCCACTGAGCTTGGAATAAGAAATCATAACATTTATTATTTTTCTATTATTTGTTTGGATGACTGCTCAGAGAAGGTGAAAATGAATAAAAAAGTTGACAATTTGCCAAAACACAGCTTTATTGTGAAATCAGCTATGCTCTAAAGTCCTTTCATTACCTATGACCTTTTTCTTATGTTGAAGTCCCAGATATCACTCTTATCTCTTACAGATTTTGAGAACTCTGTTGAAATGCTAGGTAGGGGGAATATAATAATATATTTGTTTTGCATATCAATTTTGGGGTCATTAAAATATTTTTCTCCCAAACTCTAGTTGTGTGTGTGTGTTGTTGTTGTTGTTTTTATTGTTGTTAAAGAAATTTGAAGCTATATAAGGGCTGTCAAAATCTTATTTAAAATACTCTTTTTTTTTCTTCTACTTCAGAAAATATTTCAGGAGCTGGAGACACAAGGGTCAATCTGTCTGTTTCAGTAAGGCTAATAAGAAGGTGATGAGAAGATTGGCATGTTGATCTCCTGGGAGGTAGTTGTCAGAAAATCCTATCCATTAACTCATCCTTAAATGTGCCCATGCCTGTAGAAAGTTTTCTATGTTTAGAATGTTGAAAAAGTACTTCTAGAAACTAGACCAGTTCTTTTTAGTGGTCTGTGACTATTAAATTCACTACATTAAAGGAAAGGAGTCATGAAAACATGATATTAACCTAGAATAGACTGTACAATGTTTCTCTTCTGTGTAGTAATGCTCTGCTCTGTAGCCATGGGTCATAATTCTGTCCCTTCTGCTGCCAGCTATTAGGGTAACTCTATGTGATGAGAGATGGGGATGAACAGGTGAGAGTAAAACTCTCATCAACACTAGGCAAAAGCAATTTTCAATACATTCCTTACTCTGGATCAGTTTAGTGCTTTGTTGCCTCATCCTCTCTCTGTGTTTATAGAAGAATATAGAAAGAAAAAAAGATAATTTTTTAAGACAATATCTCTTCATAATGTAATTTCTGGCTGAACTCTCTATGTAAACCAGGCTGGTTTTGAACTCATAGAAATCCATCTGCCTCTGCCTCCTGATTGCTGTGATTAAAACCCTGCATGACCATGCCTTGCAAAATTATAGTTATGAAATAGAAACTAAAAATGTTATGGTTGAGGGTCACCACAACATGAGAAACTGTATTACAGGGTTTCAGTATTAGAAAATTTGGGAACCACTGATCTAGTCAGTTTGGTGTTTAAGAGCACTAGATACTCTTGAAGTACCAGGATTTGATTGCAAGCAATCACATCACTGCTTTCAACTATCTGCAGTTCCAAATGTTAGTAACTAACACCCTCTTCTAGCTACCATGAGAATGTGGGTATGCACATAGTGTACTAACATACATGTAAGGCAATACACTGCACACATAAAATAAAAACATATAAACCTAATGATTATCAAATATTTAATTATTGTTAACCCTTGAGCTGTAGATTTAAGGAATCTTACTGGGACAACTAAGCTTATCCTCATGGTAGAATCATCCAGATGCAAGATGGCTCAGTGGTTAAGAGCACTAGGTGTTCTTCCAAAAGACCCGGGTTCAAATCCCAGCACCATTTGGCAGTTCACAGCTGTCTGTAATGGTTGGGTGTGGTTGCATACGTCTTTAATCCCAGCACTTGAGAGGCAGAGGCAGGCGGATTTCTGTAAATTCAAGGCCAACCTGGACTACAAAGTGAGTCCAGGACAGTCAAGGATACTCAGAGAAACCCTGTCTCGAAAAACTAAAAAAAAAAAAAAAAATTTAGTAACAGGGAAGAAAGAGTTGTAAGCATGTTGTGCATGTTGGGTTGAATTACACATTCCCTACCAGTTGATTTATTAATGGTACACTAATTAATAATCTCTAAAGTATATACTTGTAAATTAGGTAAATGTATAAATTTTGAAATGAAAGTAATACGTTCTATATCAACATAATATACCTTAAAAATTAAGATAAACACAGTAATAACATGAAAGAAGCTAATGATAAAAATACATTGTATGAAATTTTCAAAGAATGAATAGAAATAGTGTTAAAGAAAAATGATAAAAATAAAAACTTTTTCTCTAGTCAGAAGTAAACACCATTAGAGTTAAATGAAACCACTCATGGCATAAATTACTATTGGTATCATATAGATAGGCTTAGATAAATATAGAGATAGAGGTCAGAACTATATTAGAATTAGTTGCTAAGCAAACAGTCTGAAGATATTCTTAATTCCACAAGCATTTGATTTGAAAACCAAAAAGTCTTTTAGAGTAATTTCTTCTCACTTACACTGAAGATATCAAAATTACTAGTCCACTAAACTTGAATCACCTGGATGAATTTGTTTAAATATTTCACTCTAGATTTAAAACAGCTATGATCTAGATTCCAATTTGAATTTAAACAATTACAAACCATGTAAACTGAGACATACTTGTAAATTTCTATGAATTATATTTGCCTTTATCTATAAAGTAATATGAAGAAAACTATATTAATAAGTGATATGTTAAAGTAAATGCTTAAATATAATTTTTCCTTATACATGTAAGTATGTTTATTTTCATAGCAAATACATGAGATAATACCCCTCAAATCTGTTTCTGGGTTGAAAAATTAAACATTATATTGAAATTACTTTGGAAACTGTAAATTACCTCACACATGTTAGGCTAATATCCCTATGTGTAGTAATTCTTGGACAAGAAGAGATGTTCACATGTTTTGAGTTCCTCTGAATGCATTACTACAGATTTCATTAAGAAATAATGTCATTATTCTTTTTCTTAATCAATAAGATGGGAGGAATTGAGCACACTAAAAAATGAAGTAAACTTTCAACTTTTTAATTATTTCAGTATTCATTTCATCGACTGTTGTATTTAATACAGTAGGTCTATTTGAATAAAGAGTCTGCGTTTTTTATTAGACTACATATTTAACTGGGCTTCAGAACCTTGTGGTTCACAGTAAGAATCATGAAAGTTTCTATGATAATTAGAAAAGAAACCCTGAGGTATGGGGAATGCAGGTTACTTGGATTCTAGATCACAAAGTCTGTTTGACTTGTTGATTTTTTTCTCAATTTTTTGTTTCTTTTTCTCAGAGAAAAAGAAGTTGTTCTACCCTTGCAATCCCAAACCCTTCTCAAGTAGTCAAACAGATAGCTTTCTGGAGGAGGCTTGACAGTTTTATAGACTGAATATAATTCAGTGTGTAGAAAATTTGTTGAGGAAACACAAAATTAAAACATTAACAAAGAGAGTGATTTTAATTCTTGTCTGAACTATTGTGTCGGCCCATGTTACTGACATAAATGTTTATATAAAAGACTTGGATAATCACAAGACTCTATAGTTGCCTATTTATAAAGAAAGCCATTCCTTTATGTGTTAATTAGCTCAGGTCTTCCAACTATAGTTTTTAAGTGTAACAGGTCGACCTCTGTGTTTTTATTTAAGGGAAGAATTCATTATCAAAAAATCATTGTGGTAGCCCAAGACCACCTTAGAAATGAAAAGAGCACCTTAGAAAAGAAATGGAGAATAGTCGGATTCCATTCTGGTAACAAAGTCTCAACAGCTGCATAATAATTTATTAAACAATGTTATAGGCATTTATGGAGGCACTCGGCCATCTTATATATGCTAAATCAGAAAATGTGAAGGAAGAGATAGTGTGCTAATTATGCATGTTCTTTATTATACAAAGCTTTCAGAATTTTCCCTATTCACAAATTAGCCTTGTTACTCTAGCAGATTTCCATGGTCTACCTGTGAGACAATGACTCACTTGGTCTGTTCTTGCCCCAGTTACTTCAGTTTAAATAGTCATTGTTTCTGACCACAAAAGAAAAACACATATGCTTCTGTATTTAAGTGGAGTTAATTTACCAAAAAAATAAAATAAAATATTATGAACAGAAAATCAACTAACATGTGTTTCATACAGCTACCTTAAACTGTATAGAAACACAGTGTACTGTAAAGTACAATTTTTATGAACTCTAAATGTCATTAAAATAACTTTGTCTCAGGCCAGAGGGAAAGTACTTCCCCTGGAGGCTTATCAGAGGTTTGTTGATTTTGGTGTGAACAGAAAAGGCTCTGAATAATTCAAAATGATAGCTTTAGTATCTGTGGGTTTGGGCTGTGAATGGTTGAAAATATGTGTCAATATCTATTGTAGGAGTTAATGGGAAAAGTTACAAGTGGTCCAAATACCTATATAAGCTGGCTAGATTGACTCGTTAGGCAGGAAAGAGAAATAGCTAAAACTCCTCCACACTGACCCCAGTGTTGCAGCATTTATACCAGTAGAGATTTCTTTCAAGTTATCTTTCATTTTTAAATATTTTATTACAAAAATTTATTAAATTACATGTTTATGTGTTGGGGGCTATGAGATTGTGCACATGAATATAGTTCAATACTTGTAGATACAGTGGTGAAAGTCAGATTCCCTCAAATTGTAGTTACAGGCAGCCACATGAGTCCTGGGAAACAAAATTCAGGTCTTCAAGAGATCTTAACTGCTGAACCATCCCTTTTAACCCCTCAAGCCATCTTACATACTTTAAAGTGAGCTGAGCTAATAACAAAGAAGCATAGTTAAACATGAAATTGAGAAAGACGAGTGTCAACAGCAGACTGGCCAGGGAGTGTTGCAGAGTGATGCAGTCAAACCATCCATCTTTCTGACAGTTGTAAATGAAGCAGCTGAATAATTAAAATCAGAACAGGGCAAGAAAATAGCAGCAGAAGACATCAAAGGAAGACACAGAGTGGAGATTGAAGAGCAATAAAAGGTCACAGGAACTAAAAAATAAAATCTAAAGGCCCTAATTGCCAGAAAAATTCCAAAGTACTCTCAAGTCTTTAGAACTAAGGATCCCAGATCCTCAACTGAGAACTACAGCACTAAGTAAGGTTTTACAAATTTCTACACCCACATCAGATCTATAACACTGACTGCTGTTAGTATTGAGGATTCTTCAAACATAGGCTTGTCTAGATGCTACAAGTCCACATAAAAACAAAGAATGAGAAATTATAGGATGAAAAAAAAACTATAAAAATGAATAGTGCTTCTTGCTGCTCCCATCTGCCTACTGCTCATATTTGCCACCAACAACTACGAAGAGAAATGAGTGTTGCTACAAATTCTTCATAATTTCTTTAGTGGGATAGAAAAACGACATAAATCATTTGCTTAGTAGCAGAGTTAATTGATATTTCATAAAACTCCAAATAGCATGGTTAGTTTTGGCTAAATACATTGGGTTCATTTGGAGTAGTATTTTTAAAAGTGATTTGTGGATAATTATTTGACTCCTGAGAACTTTTCAGAGAATTCAAGTAATCAAAAATATGTTATTAGCACATATAGAGTTTATTTGCCTTGCCTTTTCATTCTACCCTGAGTATACAGAGTTCGGTTTTCTAGAAGCCAAAGTAGTTTGTGATATCATTGCACTGATGTCAAGTGGGATATTTGCCTATATATTTATTTGTTTTATTTCTTTTTTATTTTTCTTTATTTTTTAATGTCTAATATGGTAAATACTTATAACTGTAATCCACTCAAAAACAAAAGCCTTTGACAGCCTCAATACATTAAGAGTATAAGCTTATATTAGGACACAAAAGCTTTAAAATATGTATTATTCAAAGTATAATAGTAATTAAAATATAAAGTGATGAATAGAAATTGCTGTTAATATCTACAGACCTCATGAAAATATTGATAACACATATATACCATTCAGCTTCCTATTTTGGTCTTTTCTTTTTCTAATATTTATTACTTCAGGTTACCTCTCCATCACAGTGTCCTCTTTCCACCCCTCCCAGTCCTGCCCTTCCACCCTCTACCCCCTACCCCTTCCAACCCATTTCTCCGGAGTGGAGTGTCCCTACATAACAGTTTCCTGCCCCAGTTCAGCAGTCATATGAGGGCCAAGAACCTCCTCATACACTGGGGCCCTACAAGCCAGCACCACTAGGGCAAAGTGTCTCATTGACAGGAAACAAAGTCTATGTTCCTGTTCCCTTTGGTGCATTGGTGCATTTATCCTGTGCTATATGGCTAAAATCCGACTATAAGTGAATAAATACCATGTGCATCCTTCTGGGTCTGGGTTAGCTCACTCAGGATGAGCTTCTCTAGTTCCATCCATTTGGCTGCAAATTGCATGATTTCCTTGTTTCTGATGGCTGAGTAGTATTCTTCATTAGGAGTCTACAAGATTTGTAGGAATAGATAACAATGAGTCAGGTATGAATGAATTGTTTTTATACCATTGCTGCTATAACAATTGACATAAATTATATAAAATGTACATTGAGTTTATTTTAATGTGGAGAAAATAAACTTTAATATCATCAAGTAAATGCATAATTGTTGAATTTTGGTTTAATTTTCCTCAGAAATTAACTGAAAACAGAGATGTATTAGAGATAAGTAATCTCATTGTTACAGTATTTTACCATGAAGTAGAAATAAGGCTATACTTTGGAGGATAAAAATGATGAAAATAAGAAAACTACTTTCATGTTAAATTTCTTCCAATAGATAGTTTCATTGGATATTGATTATTATTATTGTATCTTTCTGTACTGTAAATCTGCTTATCTGTCAAACCTTAACAGGAAAGCTCCTTCTTTCAATAGATGGTAATGGCCACAACTGGACAATGTGCTCAAAGTAAAAATCTTTTGAGCACTCCCTTAAAAGGAATAACTTTATTGATTCTCCCCTCTGTTAGCGTTAGTGAAGTAGTGTAGCGTCTGCCAGCATAGGGATTTTGGAAGTTTGGCATCTCAGGAAAAAGATGTGTATGTTTACCATTGAAAGGCATGTCCTTAAAAGCCCACCAAGACCAGATCATGGGTCCAGATGACGCATTGTTGTGAGGGTGTGCCCTGGAAAAGCCCATCAGGAACCATGGCAACAAGAGGCCAGAATCCTCACTGAGACTCATTACAACACAAAGAATTTAAATGACGAGTGCAAATCATGAGTGTATGTGGCCCCCAGGAGCCCTCCTCCTCGTCTTCCTCTGTCAACACATGCTGTGAGTCAGTGCACAACTCAGTGCATCACCTTGTCGCAGTATATCATCATTTTGCATCGACCTGCCGAGAATCCATGCTGGTGGAGAAAGCAAATGGAACAGAGAAACCTCTCCCTCTGAACCAGCGCATCAGATAAGCTGGAATTCCAGGACCCCAGGACCAAGAGTGCATCAGAAGCTTTCCCCTTAGAGCTTCAGAACCTCCATATGGTGAGTGGAACTGCAAAACTTTTACCTTGAAATAACTGGGTCCTAGGACCACGGAGACAAGTCCTGACTGATTAAAATATCACCCTAAATTTACAAACTAGCCTTAAAAACTTCCAAATTAGTCTCCAGACTTAAGATTGAAAGACTGGTTAGAAACCAGCCACTGGTACAGATTCATGCCCAGAGCTTTAACCTGAGAGAATTAATATCCTTTTAAGAAAATGTTTGTTTTTATAGATACTAGAGTCTTTTAGACATAGGTTTTAAAATTAGAGTTTGGGTTTTAGGATTTAAGAAACTTACAGGTAATTGTTAAGTATTAATAAATATGTAAGTATAAATAAAAATTTACTGTTACACTCTCCTGTCGAAGTTTAAGAATCTATTGGAAAGAGAGGGTAGAAAGATTGTAAGAGACAGAGGTTGTAGAAGACTCCAAAGAAAGACTATTTTATAGAAACAACAGAGAAGAGCACATACAACCTTACAGCAATTGTGACAGCATGCTTAAGACTTGAATAAACTGAAGCAAGAAAATAACCCCAGAATGGAGGAGGCGAGGTGAGCATAAAGTCCTGATTCTAAATAAGGAATTATTGGTAATCAATAACTGCTGGAAGAGTGGAAGTTATTTCTTTTCATTGAGGTGACATTTGGTATATGTATCACACTCCACATGCCCTGACTAGCTGGTCAACATGAACAGGACTCAATATTTTTAAGAGGGAGAACAAAAAGTTACATGGTTAGGGAACTAGTAGATGATTATTGAGGAGTTGGAGTAGAATGAACATGATCAAAAGTAATGTATGAAATTCAAGAAAAAATTAAAAATATTAATTTTCCATTTTTAATTAAAATATTTTTATAGAATATATTCTGATGACAGATATCCCTCACCCGTCTTCTCTCAGATCTTCCTCACATGCACCCCCATCCAGTTCTATGCCTTCTTTCTCTTTGGAAAACTAACACACAAAACATTAAAAATAAAGAAAAACAATTAAAATTGTTAAAACGGAAATAAAAAGCACAAAAACACAAGTATGCACGTGTGTGCACACAACAAAAACACAAAATCAGAAACCTTAATAAACAAGCAAAAGATCTGTAAAATGAAACACATACCCAGACAAAGCATTATAAAGCAAAATAAGCCTCTAAGAATATCCTTGAGTTCATTTTTTTGTTGGCCATCTACTGCTTGTCATGGATCCTCCATTGGATCCACGAGATTCCATTGGAGAAAACTAATTTTCCCTTTGCAAGTGGTTTTCATTTGGTGGTAACTTCTGGTTTAGGGATTGGGGCTTATTTCAACTTTCCCTATTAACTTTGACCAGGGTAGGCCCTGTGCATTCTGCCACAATCTTTGCTAGTATGTGTAGGTATCACTCTTATTGTGTCTGGAAGGCTTTGTTTCCTTGGTGTCTTCCATCCCCAGTAGCTCTTACCATATTTCTACCTCCTGTTCTCCAAGTTTCCTGATCCCTGAGGGAGGAATTTGGTGGAGACATTCCATTTAAGACTGAGTATCCCAAGATCTCTCATTCTAGGAGAGTTGTTCAATTATGGTCTCTGCATTTGTTCCCATTTAATGCAGGAGACAGCTCCTCTGATGATGGTTAAGTGAGACACAAGAAAATGATGTGTATAGCATAGTGCCATTAGAAGACATTTTATTGCTATATTTCTTTAGCAAAAGAGTAGTATTTTATTTTTCCCTAGGTGCATAACCTATATAGTCTTAGATTCTTGGCCCTTAAAATAGTGTTGGGATTGGTTTACATCCCTTGGAATGGGCCTAATATGCAATCAGATAGTGGTTGGTTAGTCCTACAAGCTTTGTGCCACTATCACACCACCATATCATGTAAGGTGGTCACATCGCAGATCAAAGGTGTGCAGAGTACATCCAGTACCATGAACACTAGCCCATAGGAGTGAGAGCTTTGGTTACACACCAACTTGACTTCTCTATGTTCAATGAGGTAAGTGTTATCTTTAGAAATAGGACCTTACCATCAATTTTCAGAAAGTAATCAATATTCTTGGCAATATTCTTGCTTGTTTTGAGGTTTCCATGGTGCTCCTTTGTCCAACAACCAAAATATTATTTTCAGAATTCACTGTAAGAAAAAACTATTATATTCATGAACTACAGAAATATCCAGGTTGTTCTTATTTAAAATAAACTGAAAATCTTGGCTTCATATGTTAGGAATGAAAGATGAATTTTGCTTCCAGTAAAATTAATTCAACCATTATAAACCTTTGTTTCTAACTTTTTTCTTGGCTACACTTATTCATTTTTATATAAATATGTATGATTAATTATAATTTTAGAAACTATTTTATGTATTCTTAACAGTTCAAATTCTATTATACAATATGATAAAGGAAATATCCAGTTGCTGAACTGCTAGAGATGAATGCTGTATCAAGTTATTGCAGGATTTTCCACATACTCCAAGAAAAATTCAGCATCTTTATCTATCAATGATGTAAGAATTTACTATTTGCTTTAAATTAGGTATATGACAAACCCTTTTGTTATATCAATGGCATATGGAAACAGGAAATATTTTTGCTAAATTTAACTGATTGAATCTTTGTGATGTTGAATAATTCACCTCCCCTAATAAAATTGGATCCATTCAGCATTGTTAAGGAAGTTTATGACAGAAATTTTCCTCAAGGCTCTCTGACCACTCAGATGAATAAATACTGTTTCTATGGGTTTACCCTGCATCGTGTTGCATAATTATTTGGTTTCCATAATAAAAATAATCAATCTGATTTATCTATGTCTCCAAGCTGTGTTTCTAAGAAACATTCACTGAATTGGAAGAAACAGCAGGGGAAAAAGTTTTAATTATGCAAATTTGAAATTTATCAAAGGGAGTGCATTCCAAGGTAGATTTGATAAAAGCTCAGGCTGCTTTTCAATATTACTGCTTGATACCAAATTAAATTTCTGCTAATATTTAGTAAGAGGATTACAACATTTAAACAAATAATAACTTTACACAGCAAAGCTTAATTAGATTTGTTTAGCCTTGTGCTTGGGATCACTTACAAGAAAGAAGTTTGGAACTGCCAGTATAAAGTGTTCAGTATTCATCATATCATATATGTTATCTGCTAAGAGAGGTCACATTTTAGATTCCCCTGCCTTCTAAATCTAAATGCAGATGTGATATATCAACTTGCACTATTTTTCTTTCATGACATAGGTGGATTAACACATTTCAAGTTTTCTTTTTTAATTTTTTTTATTTTTTAAATGTTATTTATTACTTCATTGTCTCCATTGCCACCCCCTCTCACACCCCTCCCATGCCTCTGGTGTGGGGTGTCTCCATATATCAGCCCCCTTAGTTCATTAGTCACATGAGGTCTAAGAGCTTCCTTTTGCACAGGAGGCATACAAGGCAGTTCCACTAGGGTACAGTGTCCCACTGACAAGAAACCAAGTCCCTGTTCCTGCTCTTTTGTGTCTATTGATTGTATGATGGTTATCCTATACTATAATGGCTAAAATTTAAAGATTTCTTAAACAAATATTACAGTATAAAATTAACTTCAATATTATTGAGATTATAATATAGTTTGACTATACATTCAGTTGATTCCAATCACCTGTAAACATACAGGAATATAGCACTATAATAGCTGAGAAATTTCAATAAAAGGAAGACTTACCTTATAGTCTTTAAGACCTAAAAGAGAAGTTATTAACAAAATATAGCACTGTATGTCATTAGTGTCTGAATGTGAAGATTAATATAATAATAAAAACTCACCATGCATCTATCAAATATCTAAATATTAGGCTGTGTAATTCACCTTAGATTAGCATTGGAGAAATATCTAAAATTACATACTAAATTTATCTAAATATTATTATTCAGAAGCAGCAAGTAAAATAGACAAAATCATACAAACACCAAGTACCTAGATTGCTAAGCATATTAGAAAATAATATTCTAAGACTATGATCAACATTTTAGAAAGAATAATCCTGTGGCAAGTCTTGGACTATTATTTCAGCAGAAAGATTTTAAGACCTAGTTGATGACTGAAGTGAATTCATGTTTTCCAGACATGAGAGTGCTGTTGCACATGAACTCACACTGACTGTGATTATATTCTCAAGACCTACACAAGATCATACCAGACAAAATCAAAGCATATATGAGGAAACAAGTCAGGAAGCCCTATTCCTAGCTAAGGAACTACTACTAGGAGCTGATGGCTGTTTAGAGATGGGTGGTCGCTTTTTTTCAGGAACTTAGCCAAAGAGTGGGTATCCATGCTCCACTAGATGGTCCTATATATGCAGCGGTATCGACAAATGAACTCATTGGGTTTCTAAAAAATAGAGAGCACATGAAATTGAAACTGAATATCATTGGGATCCTGGGAATGGAAGGAAAGGAGAGGAAATTAAGAAAGGGGTTGTATTTGATCATTTATTTTGGCAAAACTTAAAAATTAAGTAAAAATTAAAATATTTTTTCAGTTGTGAGCCTAGCCTTTAATGGCTGAGCCATCTCTCCAGCCCAAAAATATTACTTTCAATGTAAAAGTTTCTGCCCTGTTGTGATCCTTCTCTCATACATATGCACCAATCTCTTTTCTTTCTAATAGGTATGAAAACAGCGAAGAACTAGAACTTTAGAAGAAAAGCCACTGCAGAAAGCAAAGAGACACAGGAACTTTTTGGAGAAAGGTATTGACAGATTAAATGTTGAAAATCACAATCACTTAGGATTTCTAATTCTCATTTATTAACATTTTGTTTCTTATGGACTCTTCATTGGAGTTCTGTTTAATTAACTGAATTATATGTAGAAGATTAAATAAAAGAGTCTTCTCAAAGTCATTCATTAATGGTTCTTTATTGCTTCAAGTTACATCTCCATCACAGTGCCCTCTTTCCACCCCTCCCAGTCCAACCCTTTTACCCTCTTTTATCTCTCCCACCTATCCTACCCCTCTAGAGAGGATGTCCCTACATATCAGCCTTTCCCCAAGTTCAACAGTCATATGAGGGCTAATAGTTTCCTCTTGCACTGGGGGCCTACATGGCAGCACCACTGGGACAAAGTGTCCCACTAACAGATAACAAAGTCTATGTTCCTGTCCCTTTTGATGTGTTGGTTCTAGGATAGTTATCCTGTATTATATGGCTAAAATCCAATTATAAGTAAATAGATGCCATGTGCATCTTTCTGAGTCTGGATTAGCTCACTCAGGATGACATTCCAACAAAATGGCAACCTACAGATTGGGAAAAGATCTTTACCAACACCACATCCAACAGCGGGTTAATATACAAAATTTATAAAGAAGTCAAGAAATTAAAACCAAGAAACCAAATAATGCAATCAAAAATGGGGAACAGAGCTAAACTGAGAATTCACAAAGGAGGAATCTCTAATGGCTGAGAGGTACTTGAAGAAATACTCAACATCCTTAATCATCAGAGAAATAAAACTCAAGACAACCCTGAGATTCCATCTCACTAAATCTAAAAAAGAGAAAGTGGGGAAAAGCCTTGAACTCATTGGCAAAGGTGACAACATCCTGAACAGAACATCAATAGCACTGGCCTTAAGATCAATAATAAATGGGACTTTATGAAACTGAAAAGCTTCCATAAGCCAAAGGACACTGTCATTAGAACAAAATGGCAGCCTAAAGATTGGGAGAAAATCTTCACTAACCCCACATCTGACAGAGAACCCAAGAAATTATACACCAAGTAACCCAATAAAAAATGGGGTACAGAGCTAAACACAGAATTCACAAAAGAGAAATATATGGCTGAGAGACACCCAAAGAAATGCTCAACATCCTTAATCATCAGAGAAATGCAACTCAAGACGACTCTGAGATTCCATCTCACACCTGTCAGAATGGCTAAGATCAAAAACTTAAATGGCAGCACATGCTGGCGAGGGTGTGGAGAAATTGGAACACTCCTCCATTGCTGATGGGAATGCAAATTTGTACAACCACTATGATAAATCAGTCTGGCAATATCTTAGAAAACTTGCAATACATCTGTTCCTGTGAAAAGAACTAAGGAATATAAAAAGAAAGTCACAAAATTCCAGAAAACAAATTAACCACTATTGATCAAATTACCTTAAAATTATTAGAAAAAAAATCTGCTTTGAAAAACTATGCTTAAAATTTCATAATTTCATAGAACTAATTCTGTATATCAGAAGTACCTTTGTATAAAGGGAAAGTATATAATCTAAGCAGGCATATTTCTCCTTTGTAAACTCAGAAAAAATAAACACATTTCTGTGTAAACTATCTCCCAGGTTCAGAAAGCTTTGCTAAGGCATCCTATGCCTTTGAAACATTAAGAAGGAATTATACTGATCTCCATCAATCTTTTCCAAAATTTAGATGAGAGCATGTGTACTAACTCATATTCTGAGGGTAATATTACATTACATATAAACGTGGGGTAGAAGAACTATATCAAAAATGTACAACTGTAAAGCAGTCCTACTAATTTTTTTATAATTAACTTTGTATCCAGCCATACTGTGGAAGGAGTTTATCAGCTATAGGAGTTCTCTGGTAAAATTTTTGGATGCTTGATCTCTCCAAGACTTTTAACATGAAGGGGTGTTGGATTTTGTCAAATGTTTTTCTGCATCTAATGAGATGATCATGTCTTTTTTGTTTTCTTTCAGTTTGTTTATATGATGAATTTTCAAATGTTGAACCAACCCTGCATCCCTGGGATGAAGCCTACTTAACCATGGTGTATGATACTTTTGATGTGTTTTTGGATTCAGGTTGCAAGTATACTATTTTTGCATGAATATTCATAAGAGAAAGAGGTCTGAAATTCTCTTTCTTTGTTGGACCTTTGAGTGGTTTAGGTATCAGTGTGACTGTGGTCTCATAGAATGAGTTTGGTAGTATTCTTTCTGTTTCTATTTTGTGAAAGAGAGGATGTGGATTAAACTACAAAAGCTCATTCTGAGTGAGCTAACCCAGACCCAGAAAGATAAACATGGCATATACTCACTTATAAGTGGATAAAAAAACATATAATATAGGACAACCATCCTACAATACACAGACCAGAAGAGACAGGAATTTAGCTCAACTATCCTATGAAAAATTCCACCCAGCAGCGAGTCATGGACCTGCTAGTGGAACACCTTAGCAGCTGGGCTGCTATATTAGGTCCCAGTACAAGAGGAAACTTTTAGTTCTCATGTGACTGATGAACTGATTAGGGTTGATATGTGGGGACTTCCCTCAGTTAAGGAGGAGAGGATGGAGATGTTCGTGAAGAGTGAGGGGAGTGGGACTGGTAGGGGAGGAGGAAGGGTGCTGTGATCAAGATATAACTTGAAAAAATAAATCAACAAAAAAACCTAAAAAAAAAAACCAAACAGCAACACAAAAAACTAAAAATGTAAAATTGTAAAACTATGTCATTTGGGTATATTGTCTATGCCAATTAAAGGCACTTGAAAAAGAGCAGGTGTGTAAAGATCACTCCAACCTTTAGGTTGTTCTCTAAAGGAAAAAAAATGAAATTCCCAGGTGAAAAGCATTCTTACACTGGAATTAATAGTTTCCTTCCCCTCAATGAAGTGAAGAAGAAGCAGAAATATTTCAATACCATTTATTAAAAACAAACCTCGCACCATGTCTGTGGTCATTATTAATATTCATAAAGCAATTCACACCTTACACAATACTCTCTTTAGCTGAATTCACAAATTTGTAATCTTAAATATATGTAAACTTCTAGGCTAACAATCAGGTAGAAAAATTATTACATTTTATTTATTGTTGGTTACTCTGAAGACATAAGTACATTTAATTAAACTAACAACTTTAAAGTGGGTTTCTAAGTTACTTGAAGTTATTCCAGATCATATAAATGCAGAACACCCTTAGTCTAGTTTTTATTTATTTTATTTTGAGAGAAAATTAGCACTTTGTTATGAGGACTTTGTTTCTTTAATCCAAATCTTCCCAGAGGTAGAAACAAGATAGTTATTATGATAAGAGTTCTTCATAATAAGATACTTTCTGATGCAAATATGCAATTTTTGAAGTCATTTTTACTTTATGAATGAATTAAAAAAAAGATGTTTTGGCCTAAAATCAGTAAGATTTCTGTGGCTTAATCATGGAGAAATGAAGGTCACCCCAATGCTGTGCAAATGATGCAGTCCTTCTCAATATCTAAAGTTTCTCCCTGATATATCCTCCAAAAGCCGACTTTTGTTATTTGTGATGTATTTACAGAAAGATGTAAAAGTCCCCGAGGAGAGCCAAGATAGAGCAGAGAGGACTTTGCTAAGTCCTTCAACTGCACCTCCTAAGCAGTTGAAGCTCCTAGAAGTCTGATAACTGGTTCCCTAGTTCAAGGAGCAGTACCTGCATTCTGTTCAGGACTGAAAAACATGCAATGTTTAACTTGATTCAACATAGATTAAAAGGAGAGAAACATACTAGGGAGTTGCTCAGTGGGGGTCAGCTTTTAAAAATTAATTTGTTTTATGTGTGTGGGTATCAGTCTGTGTGTGGGTACATTTTTGTCTGTCCATCTGTAAGTTTGATAACACATATAGAGGTCAGAGAAAAATGTTGGGGAGCCAATTCCATCTTTGCATGTTTATATGAATTCTGGGAATTGAATTCAAGTTAGCAGGCTCCAACAAATACTTTTACCTACTAAGTTCAGGAGCATGTTCTTAACATGCATGATGAGGCTCAAAGTTGGGCCCTATCAACACACACACACACACACACACACACACACACACACACACACACACAAACATACATTTTGTTTTTGCAATTTAGAAATTGAATCTGAAAAAAACAAATTGAGAGTTTTATAGTAGGTAGTAACTACCAGCTACTAGAGAAGTCAAGGAAGAAGGAGAAACAGGAAAATGGTCAATAAAAGTTACATAAAAGCTAGAAGTTCTAGTGCAAAATGTATTGTATATTCTAAAATGTAGATAAGAAGTTTTACCTATTTTAACCATAAGAATTGATAATGTTATAACCTTAACATATGTTAAAATAGGTTGAAATATTATATATGTTTTTATCATAACATCACATTATCCTGAATATGCATATAATTTTATATTTTATACATCTGTTGATAATAAGTCATAATGCAATATTTTCAGCAAAACTTTTACAAATCAATTTTTTTAATAATATAAAACCCCTCATAACAAAAATAATGCTTGTTGAAACAGAATAGGTTACTTCTCCACTGAACTTGAGCCTAACTATTAAGCTGCAAAGAAGTGAATTATGTAATGAGATTGTGAAGATGAATTACTTCAACAGAATTTTCATGTCTCAATTCTTTTGCTTGATAAAAATGAGCTTATTCTTTTAGTATAAAAATTATTTCACTTGGGAATTCCTTTTTTAAAAGAAACTACATGAAGACCAGAGTGATCTCTTTGCTATTGTTCAAGGGTGTTTATCTTAAATAGTCAATATACCAGAATAATATGTTTCAACTCATTTACAATGAACTCTGTCTAATAACAAAGATAAGGAAATGATTTGCTCATGGAAAGGACAAAATATCTAAATAGATATCTCAAGGACCAAATTGTGCAGTTTTAAGAAAATAGGAAAAGAAGTTCAACAAAATATTTATTTAGATTATTTCAAATTTTAACAACCATGTAATGTTAACGCAATGTAATCAAATTAATAAAATAAACAAAAGCCTAACACAAAGTGTCAAGGAAGTGAAACAAAATATTTATTGCTAATATGAATAGAAAATATTATAGACACTTTTGAAGACAGTTTGAAATATCTTACTAACCTGAACAAACATGTAATAAATGTTAGTCACATTTCTAATTATTTAAACGAACAGTTTGAAAACTGGTGTCTTCATAAGCACAAACATAAGAGTGTGTATGTCATCATTGTTTGTAATATTCCACATAGATACGTAATATGTCACTTAAAAAATTGAATGAATGAGTCATAGTAACTCTATCCATATGTTGGAAAACTACATAGTTAAAAAGAAATTAACTATTTTGTCATGTAAAAAACTAAATGGCTAAGATCAAAAGCTCCAATGACAGCACATGCTGACAAGGGTGTGGAGAAAGGGGAACCCTACTCCATTGCTGGTGGGAGTGCAGACTTGTGCAACCACTATGGAGGTCTGTCTGGCGATATCTTAGAAATCTAGGAATAACCTTGCCTCAGGACCCAGCCATACCACTTCTGGGTATACACCCAAAGGACCTCTCACGGAGACATAGGGAAGTCTCCTCATCTATGTTCATAGCAGCCTTATTTGTAATAGCTAGAAACTGGAAACAACCCAGATGTCCCTCAACTGAAGAATGGATTAAAAAATTGTGGTACATCTACACAATGGAATACTACTCAGCTATCGGAAACAATGAAATCATGCAATTTGCAACCAAATGGATGGAACTAGAGAAGCTCATCCTGAGTGAGCTAACCCAGACTCTGAAGGATGCACATGGCATCTATTCACTTATAGTCGGATTTTAGCCATATAGTACAGGATATCTATACTACAACAATGAACCAAAGGGAACATGGACATAGACTTTTTTTTGTTGTTTTTTTTTTCTCTCCCTGTCAATGAGACACTTTGCCCTAATGGTGCTGCCTTGTAGGCCCCCAGTGTATGAGGAGGCTCTTGGCCCTCATTCGACTGCTGAACTGGGGCAGGGGACTGTTATGTAGGGACACTCCACTCCAGAGGAGTGTGATGGAAGGGGTAGGGGGTAGAGGGTGGAAGGGCGGGACTGGGAGTGGTGGAAAGAGGACACTATGATGGAGATGTAACCTGAAGCAATAAATAAATAAATTAAAAAAAAACTTACCTCATATTTTATACTGAATGTAGAGGCAACATATGATGCTTATTATTTAAATAAGATAGTACCTAAAAATAAATTTTCAGGTGTTTTCACTAAAAAAAAAAAAACCCTCAATTTACCCTTTCCACATATTCTGTAAAAAACAAAACATTCTACAAAAACTTCATAGTAGAAAATTACTCTTAAAATTGTGTTGCAAGTTAGTATGAATGTTGAGTCAGATATAGACCTTTAAACTCATGGAGATGGTTAGATAGTAGAATGTTAAAGTCAGGTACCAAATACATATGGACTGGTCATTGGGAATGTACGTTAAGCCATATAACCCTCATAACTGTGGCCTAATTACCTCTGTTATACTGTATTGTATTTATTATTATAAGAGAAAGAGCCATTTGTTGGACTGAAAGGGGAAACTGTAGGGGGAAATAAGATATACCTTAAACTTAAAAGAAAAAAAAAGGGAAGAGGATGGGGGGTTGAGGGTGGGAGGGTGGGACTGGAGGGGGAATAGGGAGAGGACTGCGATTGAGATGTAACTTGAAGAAATAAAAAATAAAGGAAAAAAAGAGTATATAATAAAAAAAGAAAATTACATTTGCATATAAAAATAAAACAGGTCTAACACGTGCTGTAATGGAATACCTGAAGAAATTGTGAGTAGTTGAATAGGTGAAGAACAGTACTTTCTGGTCCCCTGAAAGCTAGTCCTCTGGGAGATAGCATTCAAGTCAGTTCCAGCTCTAGGCTCTCTGTGCCAAGTTGGTGAAGTGTGTGTTATATTCAGCAATAGGGACTTATTTTCCACTTCTGGGAAGTAAGCAGTGTTATCAACAGTAAATTGTATATTTGGGGAATCACTTAAACAGCCCCGGACAACAACCTAAAACAATGACTTCTCATGCATGGTATTTGGGTTTTGGTAGATAGTTATTGGCTCTTGGAGAAAACATTGTCAGTCCAGATGGTAATAGTTCATTAAAACTGTATATTTATACAAGTAATTATATGTATTATAGTTTTGAGGGGTACAAGACACTTGTGACTTTTTCAGACACCCTAATTACTAGTTTATCCAAATCCCTACTTCTGTATTTACCTCCCTCTCCATCTCTAAAGAGTTCTCATTTTCTCTTTTCCCCTATCAGATAGCTTACAAAGAAATATAGGCCACTAATGAAAGCTGAGAGCAGGAAAAGTGGCCTTCCCTGGGAAGGAGCACACAAATTTTTTGTTCAGTGCCAAATGATCAGCTTTGAAAACATACATGTTAGTAACATTGTATAGACTGAATAGGTTATATTTTATGAATGTATATGTATATACATATACATATTTGCATGCAGTAACAGTGTAAAAAGGCCAAGAATTTGAAGGAGAGTGAGGAGGGGTGTTTGAGAGGTTTTTGAGGGAAGAAAGGTTGTAATTATAATCTCAAAAATAAAAATAACCAAAGAAAAAAATAAATTTTGCATTTTGTTAACACCTCATTTATACACCCATGCCATTTATGAACTCTCACATGGAATGTAGAATATAATAAGCCATCTAAACATAAATTGATATATAAAGTAAGTTCAGTGAAAGGTATAAGAGGGATATGTTTCAGACCTAGGCAGTCTTGAATACAGTTGAATCTCCAGCAAGAAAAAACGAATTGCATAGAAATGCCAAGCTCCAGTGAATAAAGTTCTTTGCCATACCATAATGTTAGTAACGTTATTGCTACACATGTTTATTGAATATATCACATTACACACACACACACACACACACACACACACACACACACACACACACACATATTAACAGATAAAACTCAGTTTTTTAAATTGGAATGGAAATTTAAAATTAAGTAAGAAAAAAGGGGTATAATGTATCATGCAGTGAAAGATAAGATAGATGACTTTGTTATCAATTGATGTTGTGTTTACTATAAATAAACATAAAGCATACAGAAATGTTTAGGTACTTTTATGCATAGATTTTATATATATACATATATAGATAGATATAGCTATATAGATAGATGGATAGATAGATAGATAGATGGATAGATAGATAGATGATAGATAGATAGATAGGTAGATAGATAGTCTCTCCTTGCTTTGACTGGTGAGAGGGACAAATAGAAACAAAGTTTGTTTTCTCATACCATTGTCTAGAAAAAGAGCCAGAGTTCTGTGGGCATACAGCTGACTTCAAAATGAGCCAATAAATGACCACAGTGAGATCTTTGAATCTTCTAAAAAGAAAACAATTTCAGACTATAAAAGAGAAAGGAAAATTATTTATTATTAGGTAATACCAAATGGACACAGTATTTACTATATTTTCTAATAACCAATGTCTGACTAGTTTGAACAAAAATTAATTATATACCAAAACATAAGAATAACTTCCATGCTAATACAATATCATATTTAAAAGTAAATAAAGTTTTACAATATCCTGCCAAAGTAAAATATCTGTAGGAATGGAGAGCAAAACTTTCATTATGAGTATGGGTTAATCACAGTAATATCCTTCTAAAAATTACATTGTAGAAAGGAGGACAAAGAGATGAAGTGTCTCAATAGTGAAAATAACTGCAGAATACAACCTTAGACTTGAGATTAAATTTAACAGTAACACACAGAAATAATATCTATAGTATATGCTTAATACAGTGTGGGGAAAATGTTGCTTTACATCTGTGATCCTCCCTCACAGAGAAGGTGAGCACTTCTTTGCTTACTGTAGAAAATGGCTAATTAAATTATTTACCAATATTTGGGTTATATTTAATTGGTTGGCAGTATTAATCCTTAACCCCCCATTATAAATAAAAACACAGACACCTGAGGGATTTTAACAAGTTTTGGCCTGGATTGTATAGCTTAACAGATCTAAGCTAGCTTATAATTCTATTCCCCAAAATATGACCCCCATATAATACACATACATCCCCTTGGCTGTTCTCTATGCTATGCCAACATTCCAGGCCATGTGGCCAGATCTTCTTCCATTTCTAATGCATGACATATGTCCTCCCTTCTGTGCCTCTGGCTTCTGCTCTTCTTCTCAAATTATTTCTAAAATAATTAAAGATAAATATGACTATATTATTATTTTATGATATAGAGATATGAAATAATGCTATTATGATACCTTGAATACTTTTTCCGCCATGGTATAAAATTCTAAAAAGCCAGGTCCAACATTTTTCTGAGCACATGTAGATCAGTGATTTTATGAAGTATATTGGTACTATAATAAGCCACTAATAATGGTCAGAGTCTAGAGCTTTTTTCCAGATTCTTGTCCTAATATCCAAGAATTGAAAATAATGTTCTAATTATACATTGTCATAAGATGGTAAATAATGGAATGCTCCTACAAGTTTAATAGAGGAAACTTTTTCCTCGCACATCCTCCCACTACCTATTCAGGTTGAATGGACCTTTCTAGACTTCTTACCTGGATACACTGGAAATACCCTGGAACAAAAGCTGTCTGAATTTGATTATTACCAAGAAAACTTATAACACTGTTCAAAGATGGGAATATACGTAGGCCATCGCAGGTGAGGGCTGGAAGTGGTTTTCAAATTGCAAGGTGCATTATTTAGATAGGTTGTGTGTTCATATTACATGTAAGTGAAGAAACTAGACTGCTAATTGTATTATTAAAAGAGGGGTGTGCATAACCAAAACACAAACAGAATTCCATGATAAAATTACCTTTTATATTTTACTGAATCTCCAGGTCAACTATTATTACATTGCTCCTCACTTTAATACCATCATTAGATATCATTAAATACTTTTACCCTATGATATGAAACACACTGGGTATTAAGAGACAATATAAAAAAGAGAAAAAAATTGAAAATATATTCAAATATTATGTCTCAAAAAATGTAATCATCTAGGTCTCAGTGGAGCAGCAAGAATTAGCAAAGGATGACAAGACTTAAAGCAAGCAGGTGGTAATCAGGAAATAGTTCTACCTCAAGAAGCTGAGAGCAGATGGTGAAGGTGAGCAGATGTTAAGTGATGACTTTGCTAACTGCTAGGCAAGAATTGTGGCTTGAACGAGGAATGTTTCATGATGAAGTCATGTAAAAGTGTGTTTTGTTTGTTTGTTTTTTATAAATTCCTTTAAATTGTGGTTTTAAATAAGAAAGGAGGCTATACATATTCTGGTGCTTTTAACTTTGTTTTTAAAAATAGTTATCTCATTTCCCCGTTCCCTTTCTTCCTACCATTCCCTAGCATGCCCTACCCCCCTCTTAAATTGATACTCTCTTTTTCTTTGATTATTACTGTCACTATTTTTTCATTTTTAAGATTTATTTACCATTATATTGTAAACATGTATTTATTAATTAAAGGTACATGTCAATCAGCGTCCCTTCCCTCCTCACCTCCCAGGTCCACCCTCCCACCCTCTACTTCCTTTCCCACCCATTCTACTCCTCCAGTGTGGGGGTCCCCTACATATCTGCTTCCCTCAGTTCATCAGCCACCTGAAGGCTAAAAGCTCCCTCTTGCTCTGGGGCCCAACCTGGCAACTACACTAGGGCAAAGTGTCCCACTAACAGGTAACAAAGACCATGTTCATGTTCTTTTGGGTCTATTGATTGTCAGTGCTATATGGCTAAAATCCAATTATAAGTGAATACATGCCATGTATATCTTTCTGAGTCTGAGTTAGCTCACTGCAGATATGTATTTTTTGAGGATGTGGTCCAGTTGGGGTGTGCTTTGAGGATGCAAAGCCTACCACATTCCCAATTACCTCTCTCTTCCTTGTGGCTGTTATCTCAACATATAAGCTCTCAGCTTCTGCTCCAGGGACATGACTGCCTGCTTGCCTGTTCCCATGTTCTCCACAATGATGGTCATGGACTCTAACACTCTAGAACCATGAGCCCTCAGATTAAGTCAACCTGTGGGTCATGACCCCTTTAAGGGTCATATATTAGATATCTTGCATAGCAGGTATCTATATTATGATTCATAGCAGTAAAATTATAGTTGTGAAGTAACAACAATATAAAGTCAATGACTGAGACTGCCCCATCCTTACTTGTTAAGAGGTCTGTACAAGTACCAAGTTACCTATCCTCTATATTTGTTTGGGGGGTCTAGGTCTAGTCTAAGCATTTTTTGGGGGGGGTTAGCATTTCAGTCTCTGTAAGCCTCTAGGGGCTTAAGTTGGTTGGTTCTGTTGATCTTCATGTGTTGATATTGACCACTCAGGGTCTCTCTATTCCTCCTCCCTCTCTTATACAAGGCTCCCAGAGCTTCACCTAATGTTTGACTATGTGTCGCAACATCTGTTTTTATCTACTGCTGGACGAAATTTCTCTTAGGATAGTTATGCTAGGTTCATGTTCCTTTGGGTTTGTGGGTTGTAAGATAGTTATCCTGTATTATATGAATAAAATACAGTTATAAGTGAATATATGCCAAGTGTATCTTTCTGAGTCTAGGTTAGCTCACTCAGGATGAGCTTTTTTAGTTCCATCCATTTGGCAGCAAATTGCATGATTTCCTTGTTTCTGATGGCTGAGTAGTAATCTATTGTGTAAATGTACCACAGGTTTTTTTTTTTTTTTAAATCCATTCTTCAGTTGAGGGACATCTGGGTTGTTTCCAGTTTCTAGCTGTTACAAATAAAAGTGTTATGAACATAGATGAGGAGATGTCCTTAAGGTTTGGTGAAGAATCTTTTGGATATATGCCCAAGAGTGGTATACCTAGGTCTTTTGTTTTCTTTTGTTTCTTTTTTAACATTTACTTATTTCTTTGAGTTACATCTCAATCATAGTC
>CAJQZJ010000953.1:1102128-1117508 GCA_907164525.1 Lophiomys imhausi
CCTCCCTCTATGTTTATTTATTACTTCAAGTTACATCCCCATTATAGCCCCCATATTCACCCCTTCTAGTCCCACCCTCTTACCTTCTCCACCTATCCTACTCTTCTGGTGTGGGGTGCCCCCACATATTAGCCTCCCTTAATTCATTAGTCATATGAGGGCTAAGAGCTTCTTCTTGCACTGGGGGTCTACATGGCAGTTTCACTAGGACAATTTGTCCTAGTAACAGGTAACAAATTCTATATTCCTGTTCCCTTTGATCTGTTCGTTGTAGGATAGTTATCCTGTACTATATGGCTAAACTCCAGGTATAAACGAATACATATGGCTGGATCTTGAGTTAGAACTATTCCCAGACTGATTTCCAAAGTGGATGTACAAATTTGCAGTCCCAGCAGTGGAGGAGTGTTTTGATTAGATTGCTTGGTTCCTTGGTATTTAATTTCTTAAGTTCTGTCAAAGTTTGGATATTTGTCCTCTGTCAGATGTGGGGTTTTTGAAAATCTTTTCCTAATCTGTAGGCTGTCAATTTATATGGTCAGTTTTGAAGACAAGTCCTGAAGGCAAATGATTCATGTTTGGTGCAGAAGAAGGAGGTTTTTCTCAAGGTTCTAAAACATAAAAACTTACACTGAGAAGGAGACTCTAATGTTGTAGAAACATTATTTATTTTCATATTTCTAGTCATTGAAATGGATGTCTTGTTTTTTCAAGAAATTGAAGACAGATAGTAAGTAATACATTGCATTGAAGTTTTATTTATGACTTGATAATTGATTTATTTAATCTCAATGATATCTCATGGTGATATATATTCTGGCAATGTTTTTTATTTTAACAAAAGTATGGATTAATTTGATTTTCAAAAGTATAGATTACAATTAATTTACATGTAAGCTTCTTTCATTATGAATAAAAATGAATTTTTCTATATATAATTTTTTTTTCAGATTGTAAAATAATGACAAAATTTATTTCTTTCCTTTCCTTTCTCCAAATCCTTCTATAAGACTTCTTGGTTATCTTTAAAATTCATGGCCTTGTTTTTAATTAATTGTTATTGCACGGAAATATTTATATTTATATATATCCCTAATATAATGTGCTCATACTGTATGCTGTTATTCATATGCATGTTTTCGGGGCTGACCATTTGATGTTGGATAGCTAATGGTGTGCTGTTCCCTGTGGAAGACTATTTCTCCCTCTTACCTGTGTCTCCATGGACAAGTGATGTTTTGCACAGAGAGTGGACAAATATTTTCAGCACTATTTTCCCCTTTCCCCTGAGATTAAAGTTCAGTTTTTTGATAGTCACACCTTTGAATTCAAGTAATTTCTGTACTTCGTTCATGAAGGATTTCAGTCACTGTCGTATAGTTGGAAACCTTCACTTTTAAAGCATTAAATCACCTTTAAGGATCAAACAGATAGTAGCATTAATGTACATATTCCAAACAGGAAGTTTATATACAACCAAATAATGTATCAAAGAAGCAATGAACAATTGAATACTGGAGAGGAAGATGAGAACAGCAACAAATGCAAAGGGAATAAATTTAATCAAATACATGGTTCTCTTTTCCTGAAATTCAGAAGTCGCTTCTCCTTTCAATTGTTTGAAGTACAGATTTCTACATTCTCCTTCTGTTTTATTTTAGACTCCTTAACATAGATAACCTCAAACAATACCAAGTCCTTGGACATTGAAATTTTGCATGTTTTGTGTCTATTATCTCAGTGGAATTTTCCTCATTAGTTTCTTCCTGTTTTTTTTTTTTTTAGTATGAAAGTGTCAATTAAGGAGTAGCCCTAATGCTGTAGCTAATACTCTTATCTGGAACTGAATTATGCTTCTTATGGCAAGGCTTTGTAAGACTATTTTACTTACCAAATATACACTTAAGATAGGATCACCAGTTGAAGCAAGGGGTTTTTCCTGCCAAGAGATAGGCTTGCCACTAATTCAATCATCTCCCACTGGAGATTCTTCAATGCCCATCTTGCTTCAACTGTAGACAGACTTCTGTCCATAAAGGACAAAACCTGGAAGCAGGTAAGTCGACAGCCTAGCTCTGCCAACACAGGGTAGGTAAGTCCTTCATAATTCCTGCTCTACAATCAATGTCTGTCAGAGAAATGGGGCCAAATGGCTGAAGACTGATGCTGCAATGTATGGAGAGAAAATGGGAACTGTCCAGGCAGCCACTGGTATGTCATTTCTTAGTTTTGGAAGCTGCAGACCCTTCACTTCCTATATAATCAGATATATTTATCCTTCTCAGGTCCCTGAGGTGGTTGAAGAATAGATAGCTAGAGTCTCATAATTAAATTTTGAGTTGTTTAGGAATCAAGAGGGTGTTCTAGATCTAAGAAGATGTTTTTAAAATTGTGATGAAAGTTAGGATGAAAGTTGAGTTGGATATAGAACTTTAAACTAATGGAGATGGTTAGATAGCAGAATGTTAAAGTCAGGTGCCAAATACATATGGACTGGACATTGGGAATATATGCTAAGCCATATAACTCTCATAATTGTGGCCTAATTACCTCTGTTGTTTTCTGTTGTATTTATTATTATAAGAGAAAGAGCCGTTTGTTGGACTGAAAGGGGGAGCTGTTGGGGGGGAAAAGATATACCTTAAACTTAAAAAAAAGGAAGGGGATGGGTGGGTTGAGGTGGAAGAGGGTGGGAGGATGGGACTGGAGGAAGAGTAGGGAGGGGATTGAGATTGAGATGTAACTTGAAGAAATAACAAAGTAAAAAAAAAAGTTAGGATCACCAGGTGAAATACAAGACAGCAAGCTATATTTGATTCTCAAGGACTTTCTTCTGTTTGTCTCTAAGTATGCATAGACTTATGCCATGGTGAAATTAATTATTCATCTGAAATTAAAAATACAACCAAAAAATGATACAAACACCAGAACATTCGTAGTCTCCCTTCTGTATTCAAAACCACAAATTAAAGGAATTTGTAACAATTCCCCTTTCCCTCCACAAAGCTGTTTTCCCAACTTTAACTTCTATTTGAAAATTTGAACCCATATAAAGGACAAAATAACTTTTCCCCTCAAAACTTTTAAAAACAATTTTTGTTTGAAACTTTAAATTATGAAAAGATTCAAGTTTTGCATAATGGATATAATCCGCATGTACTCCTTATTTGTCTTAAAAAAATCTACATTTCTTCAAAATTGTTTCATCTTTCCATTGTAGTTCTATTTTCTATTCGATATTTTAACATAACTCTCAGGTGATATGCCTTTTAATTTCCTACACTATTATTTTCATCATCTTGGCTTATAATTAAATAGCTGACTAAACAACAATATTTACTTACCTTCTCAAAAGAATTCATGTGTTTTCTGATAATTCTTGTTCCTGTCAGTCAAATGACTTCATTAAGTTTGAATTAGGTGTATTTTGAAAAACTCATGCTTTTCAGCACTTTGAATAACCTACAAGCTACTATAAAATTTTGACTAGAAGTTTGATTTATTAGAATTCAAAGAAACTGTTAAGAATGTAGAACCACATTGAGCAGACTATAGTTACTAAAGAAAATTACAAGTTTGTTTTTTTTTCATTAAAATCAGTAACAAATAACTTTAAGAAAACGGTTTCATCATCCATAGAACATAGAAACATTACCTGGATTATTTTTCTCGTCTTTTGTCCAATTGAAAGACCATCAGAAGAACATTAAACCAGGCCTGGTGATGCATGCTTGTCATAAGAGGTACTTTGGGAGACTGAGGCTAGAACATTGAAATTCCAAGGCATACCTGAACTGTAGATCAAGTTCAAAGCCAAGTTGTAATGTAGTATGATATCATCTAAATTGTTTAAGTAAAATTTAGAAGAATTAAGGATTGTAATTCAATGGTAAAGAGTTTCGCCAGAATGCACAAGTCCCTGGATTGAATCTTTAGTAACATGAAAAACAAATGACCCTAAAGCAGAATATCATCTGGAAAATTTTACTCTATACCCTGCTACTATGTTTAATCAGAAAAATATAAAAAGACTGAGGAAGATATAAAATATGCATTTTGCAAAATGCTTAGACATTCTTTAATAAATAAAATTAATGCTGTCATTAGTGGCAGCTCTAAGCAAAACTTTTATCTTTTTTTTTCCTATGGATAAGTACTCTTTGGGGAGATGAATATTGCTGCAGTCATATTGTGCTTTCAGTTAATGAGATGTGGTTTCTATTTGTTAGAGTTTTATGGTAATAAAGCTTATAATTTACTGACAAACTGGTTTGCTTTCAAAGCATTCTCTTATTGCAGACTTTTTTTGCATCAGAAAAGTTGATGGGCTAATTTGTGTGTTTATGGTAGCAGATGTGCACCTTCACTAAAAGGCTGACAGAGTGAGGGAAAAGGACAGGGAAGAAAAGGAGGAAAGCAAGAAGTGTTCAGAATGTTCAGTGTGTCATAATGTGCAGAAATAAATGAAACAGTGGCACAGCTTCTTTGATCCATTTAGGAACTCATTAAATACATTTCCTAAAATATCAAATATTTATTGAAAAATGGTTGAGTTACAAATATCTTACGTGCTGAATCCTTTTAACCGGTATGAAAACTGCAGGGTAAAAGCTGTCATTGAAAATTCAGAAGCTATTTTGGGAAGTCATTAAAATAAAATTAGGTAAAAAGTACATCCCTATCATAAAATGTTTTTCTAAGTAAGGCATATTACATTCATTAACAATGGCTTTACAGTGTAGATCTGTGTATTGTTTTCTGCTCAACATCAAATTTTTATGGCTCTTAAGAGTCAAACATTACTCCCAAATTCCAGCCTCGTCTTCGTCAATACTAGAAAGAAATTTGAGATACAAAAATCACATCTTGAGGTTTCCTTTGGTAGGAAATTGAAATATTCTAATCACAACTTTATCAACTATAATAGAGGACATAAAACCATGATTGGTTTGCAAACATCCTCATTAAGCACAAAGCAAAATACAAATCTTGATGTAACACATGTAATGAGAAAAGAATCAAGGGAGGGTAAGCCATTTATACTTCTTTGTGTCTTAATGCAGGATAGGAAGTGAGGAGACAGGCTTGGGAAACACAAGTTCATTTATGGCTACAAAGAAGGAATTCAGAAGCAAATGTTGATCATCTTAGTTTCAAAGAAGCTTCCAGAAAGTACATCATACACATTTGAAGAAACTGAACACAAGTAAGTTGATAAACAACATTGGTTTCTACTTTCAATTAAGATACTTATATGTATTGCAAACAAATATTTAACCTTTTTTTTCCAAAACTATTTTTTAAAGATTTAAAATCTGTTAAGAAATAGGTTCCTTAAGATATTCATGCATATTTAAAATATGCATAGTCTCTCCCCTAGAAGATTTTCAAGTATAGAGAGACAAGATGTTTCACTAGTAATTCTATAAAATGCAACAACATATATCAAGGATTTGAATTCATATTTGCTATAAGAATACAATATATGCAAGTGGGGTATTTGATAACATAAACATACTTTATTTTTTATTCTTCAGTATGATTTCTTCTTATAAAAATTTTACTTATACACATGAATTCATAGTATAACCTTCTTATGATATTTTGTTTTTATATAGTATGTCTAATAGAACAAACATTCAACATATATTTATTAAATAGTAACACTCTTGAGTTTATAGTCAAAGAGAGATTAAGCATGCAAGATAACTCTGTGGTAAATGTGCTCACTTTTAAACCTGCAAACCAGAGTTCTGTCCCTGAGAATCCAATGGTGGACCTGACCTTTATAGCAACACTGTCCACCCACACCTTCACACCCCACACAAATTAAACAAATAGATGTTTTTTTTAAAAAGGAGAACATACTATTTCATATTGAAAAATATATGACTTTTAAAAGGGGTTTGGGTAGATACCAAATATTATTTTAAACTTAATATTACACATGCTGGATTTTACAGAACTTCAAATAGTAGCTATGGTTACTCTGAAAATAAATATTTAGATCCCACCTAATAAAACAGAAATGAGGGCTTCAATGATGATGTCTTATGGAATTTCTCAGGGCCTTCAAGGATGCCTCAGCATTTATTATCAAGTATTCCAATTTACTTCTATAATAACAATGACTCTATTCCAAAACATTTTTCTAAACAGAAAGTGGAAGTAGTAACTAACAGAAGAGTATATTCTTATAGAGAAGTAATTTATGATTATTTATATTAAAATGACCTTCATATATAATCTCTACAGACCAGTCATAGGAGGCATCATTATAGAGAAAATATGGGAAAGGGACAATGCAAATGATAGCCATGACTGGCCTAGAAAATAGAACAGACATTGTTATCCTGGTTTGAAGCCATCTTTACATTCCACTTGTCCTTTTAAATTAATGTTTCTTAGAGCAAGATATAAAAAGAAGGATTAAAACTACAGTTCTCTTTATGTCACCTACTGACGGAGACTTACTTTTGTTACTTCTAAAAATAGAAATAATATGGCTAGTCAAACCTGTTTCATATACTGTCAGGGAATATCATATTATAGTACATTAATAACCTTTTTCTTAGTATTGGCCACTAATAGATTATGCCCTGACTGAAATCTTTGCACAGTGCTTTGAATTTTCAAATAAGAAATAAGTGTTGAACTTTCAAAATTGGATGATTATCATGCTTGAATAATTTTTTGATGCACCTGACTTTTTAAGAACTTCTCATTATAACTCACCCAGAGATAATAGAATTGTGAAAGATAATTCTAAAAAATGAAGTTTAATTTTTTAGTACGTTATATTTTCCTTCTAAATACAAGTTCAAAGTCACATACTCAAGACATGCTTTATTTTAATTGTTTATCAGTTACTGTTTTAACCACATAAGAACAGTCAAATTAGAACACATTTGTACACATACACAAATACCTTGAATTTTATATGTACTTAAGTTACTTTTTTAACATCAGCTTAGGTTATGGAGGAACCAAACACAATCATTTAGAAAAAAATACACATATATATATGTATATGTATATATATATATATATGTGTTATCAATAAAGACAGAGTATGTATCTTTACAAAGGGTAATATGATATAAAATAAGTTTTTCTTTATAATACTATAACTTAGTCCCCTCTGGGACAAACAACTCCCAATCATCTCATTTTGTGCTTTATTCATTATATAATTCAGTCAAAAGAGTACTCTGTTCCTTCAAGGCAATTGCTCAATATTGACCTTTTTTTGATCACATATAGGGTCAAACTGATGTAGTTAGATTAACAATATAATTACTTGCAGTATGTTGAATCTGTTAGTTAATCAAATTTTTGTTTCTACAAGAAGTGATAATTCACACAAAATCAAAGCAGCAGAATGAATTCTTATATTTAAATGTATGGGAAAGCTATATTCTTTTCTGTCTTATACAAGAAAATTCTCTTTGTTATCAGTTTAATTTATAATTTTTTTAAATCATTCTTTATCTTTAGGAGTGGAATCCAGGGCATATGAAAGTAAATTTCTTTCTCATTATTTTTATAACAATTCGCCAATTTGACATGATAGCAAAAGACTAAAATTGTCCTAAATGATTATGGTTTGACTCTGTAGTGCCTAATTATTTCTGTAATCATTATTTTACTAATAGCATTCTAAATTTTTTTTTGGGAAAAACACACAGGCTGAGAGAAATGGTTACAAAAGTGGAATTACAAAAACCAAGTATTTTAAACTACAATTTCAATTGAAATGTGTTACTAACGTCAAATTAACATTCCTATGGTGTTTTCATGGCACCCTTTAAGTCATTATCAGAAGTCTACATATTAATGATGTTTGCTCATATTTACCTATAAATGTGAAAGCATAGTCAGTAGGTACAGCTTCCCAGACAATGGACAATTTCCAAGAGATTTGGAAGAAACTTTGATAAAGTTTCCTTCCCAGAAGTCAAATTTGTACTTTAATTATACTTTTTCTATAAATGTCATCATGGATGAGCAATGAGAGTCTGTTTGAAGGGAAATAATGCTTTATAATAACTGTCGTTCATTGACAAGTTAAGCAATTGATGCATGTTTAATTATAACACCTCCAAGCTTTTAAACAAGTATTGTAGCTTTAGGCAAAGAGAACCTCTGAAGCAAGACTATCTAGTGCTTTTTGTCAGATTGATTTAAATTTGCCTCAGGCAGTGCTACTGGCCAAAAACCAATCCAAGTAGATTAAAAACCAAGGCAGATAGGCTTCTGTAAATTGAGAGTGATCAATTCATAGTTTCATCATAACCAGTTTTGACCATTATTTAAAGCATAATGTATTATTTAACTAAGCTCTTTTTATGGTTCATTTTAATGAGTTCTTTATTAATGGCTCAGGAAGAGCAGAGTGATTCTATAGAGAAGCTACTATTAAGAAGGAAAAATAAATCTTTAGGTTTACCACTTATTAGCCTCTCTCTCTCTCTCTCTCTCTCTCTCTCTCTCTCTCTCTCCCTCCCCTCCACTATGTATACTAATACATGTATTTGTTTTGAACTGCTTTTTTATTTTGACAGGGTTTCTCTGTGTAGACCTGGTTGTCCTGGAACTCACTGTAGACCAGACTGACAGCAAACTCAAACAGTTCTGAATACTCGGATTAAAGGCCTGCACCACCAATGCCCAGACTGAACTGTATTTCTTAAGTTAGGCATAAAACATGTGCTAATCTTTTACTAGTCAAATGTCATTTTATGACACACTAGTGCTTAAATCAATGGAATTTCCTAAATGCTCTGGAGACGGTAAAGATAATGTGGGAAAAGGGAAGAAATAATCACCACAGAAATGAAGAAGTCATGTTTTAGTGATTTAGATATCTAACATAGAAAGTAGATCAGGATCTTAAGTATAAGGATAGAGACTTTAATGCCAGAAATTAAATTATACTTGGGACATCATTTATTTAGGTGGAAAATTATAATGTTCATCTGCATCCTACAACTAGGAAAATTATCAAGTAAGCAAAATTTGCAATCACAGCATGGACTATTTATTCACTTCAAGTATTTCTTCCATATTCTTCAGAAGAGCCCCTTTCTTACATCCTCAAGATAGTAAACAACATGTTGTCTTCCTATGCAAAGTCAACTGTTATCAAAACTTATCATTGTATAACGATCTAAAATCTGGTCCATTACCCAAGGTATTTAAGCTATTGATTTGAAGTTTATTCTTTCATTTAAGAACATTCATTGAAGATTCTTGAGACATTAGGTACACAATGTTACGAGTGATTTAGGGATGTATAGGGCTCATAGAATGGTGATAGGTCTGGTTAATAAAACATATCACAAAAATTATGAAAAAGTACATGTATGACCTTTAAAAGAATATATAATTGAAAATTCCACAAGTTTAATTTCCATTAGCTTCATAGTAGTGATTTCAATTCAAGTTTTGGACACTATACAGTTCAATACAAATGTCCAAGTTAGGCCTTTCAGCCTTGCTTTTGGATATCTCCTCATTTCATAATCTATTGATATTCCTGGCTTTCATCTTTGTATACATAAATGTTCCTATCTATTATTCTTTTTGCTTGCATCTGACAGAATTATTTATGTGATTTTCTTTAATATGAGTACATAATTCTATACATCACTATCTATAATATTCACAGTTTATGAAATCTAAATATTTGCACAATTGGGTAAAAAACAGAAACTCAAAATGCAGACAAGAGGATGAATGAGTATGTGCTAGGGAGTGAGAGGTAGGTTGTATTCTTGCAAATGTTAATACTAATCTGTTAGCATTATGTATACCAGATACTTACAGTTTATGCTCATATTCTACATAAAATTCATGAATATTCAATATTCATGTTTATGTTAGTTGTGCTACTTGAATACAATAGTATCTGACATATACAGAAGTCAGATTTCTCACTTTCTTTTTTGTTCATTTCTTACTTCAACTTATATTTCCATCATAGTCCCCTCTCTCCACCCCTCCTGGCGACACCCTCCCACCCACTAGCCCCCTTCTCTTAGAACTCATAATTCTTTTTTTAATAATTAGGCCACAATTATGAAAATTGTAAGATATACATACATTTCCAATGTCCAGTCCATACATATTTGCCAACAGAGAGTAATATTAGATTATTTATCTATCTCCGTGAGTTTAAAGTTCTATACCTAACTCAATTTCCATCCTAACTTGCATTATCAATTTAAAAACATCTTTTCAGACCTAGAACATCCTTTCAATTCCTAAATTGGTATTGATCTTTGTATATTGATACAAAATTAAGATTATATTTGACTACATTGGTATTGATCTTTGAATATTGTTACAAAATTAAGGTTAACCCTTTCAAGGTATTGTACCTAGGAAATACTTAAAAATGCAATGTGAAGTTTTAACCTTTTCATAGCAACTGTCACAAATTGTTTAGGATAGTTAAGAGATACAAACTAATCGTCATTTAAACATGTCATTTGGTTAGGTATTAGCATAGTTTATCACAGATGTTTTCTAGGTTAACAGGAAATCAAGTTGCTAAGAAACAAGCAAATGGGCTTATCCAATTTATGGAGATATAGAGGTGGTCTTCAACATCCTCAAGAGAGCTGTAGAATTTAGCATTTAAAGACGTTTTCTTAAGTTAAAATTTTTTGATATTGAAACATGTCAGCTCCTGACAGCATCCCCTATTCTACTCCAAGTGAGGATGAGCAACGAAGAATCTCCATTTGGCGATGGTTATATTAGTGGCAAGCTTGTCACTGGGCAAGAAAAATCTCTTGCTTCAACTGTAGAGAGAATTCTGTCTAAAAAGGACAAAACTTGGGAGAAGATTCCTCAATTTCTTAATCATGTACTAAAGTTATTAATTAATAAGTTTAAAATGACAAAGGGAATAATTGTTTAATGCATTATAAACATAATTGAAGGACAATAATTTATTTTTATTTCAGTTAGCTAAGTGAGTACTTTGTTTTGATTGATGTATTTCTTTCTTAAGACCTCATAAAACTGGAGTGATTTTTTGGTTGTTTATTTTATAAAGGCGAAACAAAACACCTTTTCTGGGTAGTACGTTTCTAGAATCTGTTCATGGTTTTGTTTCAAACTATATCTTACATTATGGTACTTTTTAAGAGCAGTACTTATATAAATAATCCTCAGAATCTTATTATTGTATTACATTACTGATTTATAAAGATAGTAAGATAAAAAGTTGTTATTTCAAATGGCAAAAGATTACCATTAGTGCTATCAATATAGGAAAGTCCAAAATGCTAAAAGAAGGGGGTGAGGTAAATCTTACATTTATTTAATTAACACAAAATGAAAGTAATGTTTTTATGCTTTATATTTATAAAGCATATTATGGATCACATTGCACACTAACTTTTCCAACTCTAAATAATCAGATTAGAAAAATTTCTAAATATGACAAGGGAATAATAGATTGCATTTTAGATCTGAGTTTTCATGAAAAGTAATGAAGAATAGATTCCATTATATCAAGATAAGAGCTATGTGTGCTGCCCTGTGATCTATAAAAAGTTCAAGAATTTAAAATAGGACCAGGACAGACAGGGTTTAAAGACTCTTGAAAGAAAACCACATCACTGTCATCTTAGAGTTTTGGTTTCCAATTGTAAGTTCACATGACTTATTCTGCTGATTATCATCTAGTACAGTGTTGCATGCATGCAAAACTTAACAACACTTGGAATACTATACATTTCAATGGGCATAATAAAGTGGGAAAGTAATTAATTGTAGCACATTGTGAACTACTGTAATGCCAAGAAGTATTAGTGCTATTTTATTTTAATATTCACTCCATTTATATAGATGATTTTAAGGTACCAGAATGAGTAGTTTATTGAGTTCTTATATTCAGCTACAAAAATATTCAATTAAAAACCTGCCAAAATAGTTGATGAAATATTGTCTAGCATAATCTAATTTAATTTATATTTTCTAAAATCTTATCAAATTATGAATCCAATAAAGATACTATTTGAAAAACTATAATGAAATATAATACTCCCAACTTTCCTATACCATGCCTTTTGAGAATATTCACTTTCTAATAGAAATTACAGTTTTCATTTATTTCTATTTTTAATTTATTCTTTGAGAATTTCATGCAGTATATTTTTAATTGCATTCTTTCCCATCCTCCATCTCTCCCAAGATCCTCCCCCATTTTTACACATCCAACTTCATGTTCTTTCTCTCCCTTAAAAAAAAAATAAGCAAAATTTCCACTACGAAACAGAGTCCAATTTGTGTTGGCCAACTACTCCTGACTGTGGGGACTTCCCAGGAGTGTGTTTGATACACCCAATGTCACTCAATTGAAGAAAATCAATTACCCCATTCAAGAAGCTATGCTTTATGAATAAAATATTTCCCAGTGGTGGGACTTTGCACACATTTTCCCTCTTCCTTGCTGGAATTTTGTATGGCTTGAGATAGTACAGGTCTTGTGTATTCTATCACAGTCTCTGTGAGATCACATATTCATCTGCTCTTTTGTGTGTGGGAAATGGTTTTCCATAAAATCATTCACAACCCATGGATCTTACAATCTTTCAGCCACTTCTTCCTCACAGATCCCTAAATCTTAAGGGGAGGATTTTGTTTTGATAAAGACATTCTATTAATGGGTCAGCACCTCAAAGTCTCTCACTTTATGTTGTCCAGGTGTGGGTCTCTGTGTTTATTACCATATTTTGCAAGAAACAACTTCATTAAGAGGACTAAGTATTGCACTAATCTGTGGGCATAGCAATATGTCATTAGGAATCCTTTTATTACTATGGTAATTTAGCAGAATGATAGTCATTTTTCCACTAGGATTCATGAGATATCTACTCTCACATCCTTGGCCTTATTAACAGTATTGAGTGTGGATTCCCTTTTATATAATGGTCTAAAGTCCAATCAAAATGTGGTTAATTACTCCTTTTAACATTTGTGTCACTATTGTGCAGAGGCCCATAGCTGTATGAGACTGATTCTTTTTGTCTTCAAGCAGCATGTAAAACTTTTTCTAGCAGTATGAACAGTATCCAGTAAGAACAGGTTTCCAGTTGAGTACTAGCTAGATTTCTCCATGTTCTTTGCAATAGAAAGACATGTTACATCTTCAGAAATAGAATCTTACTGTCAGGTCATGATGGTGAGGGGAGGGAAATCCATAACATTAGAAACAGACTGTAATAGGGGCTTTTGGGGAGTGTCTATATGATTCATTTGACCAACAATTCAGAAATAAGTAACCCGTTTCTCATACTGGGGGTTTTATTTGATACCATGTGATGTTTAGATGGGTCATTGCTTCCCCATTATATTATGAGTCCATTTGCACTTGTTATATATGAATATGTTTTATTGGGAAGACTCTGCAGTAGTAGGTTTTTATGTGGCCTTTCAGAAGACCTTTATTGTTAGTTATCTTTCCCCACATTCTATCCTCTACCCAGACCTCCCATGCTCACTCATTCAATTTTCCTGCTCTAATTCTCCTTTATAACATTTTATTCTTTATTTCCCCCTCTTTGGAAGATCCACTCATCCCAGATGCCTTAATAGCTTTCTAAATGAAATACACATATAAAGAATAAAAGCAAGTATCTGAATATAAGAGAAAATATACAATATGTGGTTCTTTTTGGGATTTGGATTACTTCACTCAGGATGTTTCTAGCTCCATGTATTTACCTGAAAATTTCATAATCTCATGTTTCTTAATACTTGAATACTACTCCATGTACTGCATTTTCATTATACATTCCTCAGTTGGTGGGTATCTAGTCTATTTAAAATTTCTGACTATTATGTACAGAACAGAAATGAACAAGGGTGACTGTAGAAAAAATTAATTAAATTATGTTGCAATATTTATATTATATTTAATTGGCTCGGAGGCAGTTAATCTTTAAGCAGCCACTATAAATGAGCACACAGAGACCACATGGATTTTAACAAGCCTTGGCCTGGATTGTGCAATCCTAGCCCATCTAAGCTAGCTCTTAATTCTATTACCCAAATGTGACCCCATATATACATATGTCCCCTTGGACTGCCATTCTCCATGATATGCAGATGTTCCTGGCCATGTGGAATGAAGTTCTTTTTCCTAACCCATGGTGTTTGTCCTCCTTCTTCCTGCTACTGGCTGGAATGCATTAATCCTCTATCTAAACCACAAGTTTCCTGTTCTAATCTCAGGAAGTCCCACCTTTCTCTGTCTTTGCCCAATCTCAGGCCTCAGCATTTATTTAACCAATCAGAGGTAATGTAATAGACAGCAAACAGGACCAGTTAACATTTAGAATGCTTAACACTACCCCATCAGGAGACTAAGTGTTTCTGTAGTCAGATGTAGAGTCCTGTGAGTATATAGGCCCAATAGTGGCATAGATGGATCTTATAGCAATGTATTTTCAGCTTTGTAAGGAACCTACACATTGATTTTCATAGTGGCTATGTCAATTTGCACTTTTATGGAAATGAACAAATGTTTCCCTTTCCCCACATCCTTCATTCATAGCATCTGCTGCAATTTGCTTTACTCATCTTTTCCATTCTGACTGGTGTCAAATGAAATCTCAAAGTCATTTTCATTTTCATTTTCTCATGACTTAGATGCTGAACATTTTTTATGTATTTCTTCATTTGTGTTTCATCTTTTGAAAATTTTCTGTTTTCTATACTGAATTTTAAAATTTTAGATTCAATTATTCATTTTCTTTTTTTCTTTCTAGTTTTCATGTTTATTTATTACTTCAAGTTACATCTCTATCATAGTACTCTCTTTCCACCCCTCCTGGTTCCACCCTCCCACCCTCTTCTCCCTCTCCCACACATCCCACTCCTCTGCTGTTGAGTTTCCCTACATACCAGCCTCTCTAAGTTCAGTAGTCATATGAGGACTAAGAGCTTCCTTCCTCTTGCACTGGGGGCCTACATGGTAGCAGCCCTAGGGCAATTTGTCCCCTTAATAGGTAACAAAGTCTATGTTCCTGATCTTTTTGGTGCATTGGTTATAGGATAGTTATCCTGTACTATATGGCTAAAATCCAATTATAAGTGAGTACATGCCATGTGCATGTTTCTGAGTCTGAGTTAGTTCTCTCAGAATGAGATTTCAGAAATTGGAAAGATCTCTCATGTTTATGGATAAGTAGGATCAACATAATAAAAATGGTCATCCTGCCAAAAGCAATATTCAATGCAATTCCTATCACAATACCAAAACAATTTTTTATAGACCTGGAAAAAACAATTCTCAACTTCATATTGAATAACAAAGAACCCAGAAGAGCTAAATTAAACTGTGTAATAATAATAATAAACCA
>CAJQZJ010000953.1:1117518-1143018 GCA_907164525.1 Lophiomys imhausi
GAAGAGCTAAATTAAACTGTGTAATAATAATAATAAACCATGTGGAAGTATTCATTTTCTTAATAGTTGGGAGGGTGCTTTTTTAAGTTCTTTGTATATTCTAGTTAAACTATCAGGTATATAATTGATAACATTTTTCTTTTCTGTTTTCTGTCTTTTCTTTTATTTCTTTCTTTTGTTTTTCTTTCTTTCTTTCTTTCTTTTTTTGAGACAGGGTTTCTCTGTGTAACAGCTCTGTGTAACAGTCCTGGAGCTCTCTTTGTGGAACATGCTGGCCTGGAACTCACAGCTATCTGTCTGCCTCCCGAGTGCTGGGATTAAAGATGTGTACTGCCACGCTCAGAGATAACTTTTTCTTAACTCTGTAGGATGCCTCTTTTGGTCTAGTGGTCTCATTGACTATACAAAAACATCTTAGTCCATGACTTAGAATTAATTAATTGTTCTTAATGCTTACACTATTAAGATACATTTCAGAAACTCATTTTTGCCTTATTTTTCTACTAATTCTCATTTTTTGAGGTTATAATATAATTACAATATTTTTCTTCCCTTTCCTTTCTCCAAACTTTGGCACATATCCCTCCACACTCTCCTTCAAAATTGTGGCCCTTTTCACTAATTGTGCATACACATATACTAGCGTGCTTTTCCCTAGGAGAGGTCATTTCTTCCATTCTCAGTTTTCCTTAGTTCCCTATAGTTATTAGAGTAGGGTTGAGGCATCCTGTGCTTGCCTCTCTCCATTTTCTTAAACAAATAAAATGATTTGTATATTTGGAGATTTGCAGCATAGTTCAAATAATCTCTATGCTAATCTCAGGGTATAAATTTTACAGTCTTATTTTTTTCAGAATTTTTTTGTAATTATGTTAATAATACACTTTGCAACAATAAATTGTATGTTGAAGCATTTGTAGCTGATTTTCTGAGTCCCTTTTTGTTTTCGTTTTCACAGGTCTATTATTACAACTATTTAAATCTATAATTTATCATGAATTTCTATACATGACTTCCAAGATAAACAAAAGAAAGAATATTAATCATTGTGTTGTATGACTCAATTTATTATTTTGCATATTTTGGTCACAATGAAGTTTGTTTTATTCAGTGTTCTGGTTAAGATGGTGTCATATCATTAACTATGGTATTGCTAGCCATATTGTGAAGAGTAGTTACTGGGAATGACTAGAAATAATAAGTCATCCAGTAGGAGAGAACGCATAAAGTTATTTGCAGGAAGGTTAAACAATGAAATAAGTTGCCTGGTTATTAGTATGCTTGCACTCTGTTCCTCAACTTTCCTTGATATTTCCTGTGACTTATGGAAGAGAATTTTATCTGTTTGTTCATGCACAGTGCCAGAAAACAAGGGGAGAATATAGTTGTATCTGGAGTGAAGAGGTTAAAAAATAAGAATGAAAGATTTATAATGCTATCATTAATTATAACAAGTAATTATTTTCAGCACTCATTAGTCCTAACCAATGGTCATAGGATATGTTTTTGTAGTCATCATGGAGAGGATTGAGATTCAAATAAAATATGAGTGTATTCAAACTCAACAATAGATGCTGTGTACAATATATACTTTTGTAGAAAATTATCTATGTTTTCAGTCTGGTCTAATGATGACTGATTGGTCTCATCTGAATGAAGAGTGAGCTTTAAGATCATATGAATACATTATTACTGTTAGCTCATATTTCAAATGAGCAAGGAAAAAAATCTCTTCCCAGGTGGAAATTATTTTTACTTTCTTCTTCTGCTTTTCAAATTGTGTAACCAAATCAATGTCTGCCTTTCTTCCATATGGATCTCTAATGTATTTCAGTACTTTGTTTTACACATTGGAATTATAGTTTCACATTTTTGAGACAACAAAGTTTTGCAATTCAAGTGATTATTAACAGAGGTATGGTTCTCTCTCATCAACATATGTTCAGATTTCTTACCTGCTGATAAGCATGTCAGCTACAAGAAGTATGTATGAGCAATCTCAGAAATTGATTTTACATATGCATCTTCCTTTAAAAAATTGCAAATTAAAAGGTGGAATCTGAAAAATCATCATATAAGTATATTTAATTTTTCAAAGATACTATGCCTGTATGGTATAAATGGTCATTGTTTAGCTAAAATTTCATTTCCTTCTTTACCTATCTGTCACCAATGAACTACATGGAAAAATATGAAATTTAAGAATATTGTGGGAATAACATGGATGATATTGAAAAGTCCTATAACAGTAGGGTATTCAAATCAACATTAACATCTCCCAAAAGTTCTATTTTATCCTTCATCCAAGCATTAAGTTCTCGAGAACTATGTTATTTTTATAAGTGTACATAATGCTTTGAAAGTCATAAAGTTTATGGCATGCCATAAAATGGTATTTCTATACTACCTGCCAGGAAATTTTTCAATGTATTCCTTGATAGTTTAAATAAGGTTCAAGAGGCTACATGATACAAAGTGAATAATTATAACATTACAAAGAATTTGTATATTGAACAAGATTATCTAATTAATTTATATAATATGCAAAATGTATAAAACACCAGCAAGTTAAACAATTGGTCCTTAAGATGATTATAATCATAACATTTTAATAGAGAGATAAATAACATATATTCAGAAACCCTTAATAAATATTTGTATTTGGGAAGGATACAAAGTCTTTAATCTATTGATATATTTTATACTCTCTAATTTCTGGTAGAGTTGATATTTAAGTTGGCAAAGACATCCAAAAAATCTATTTGATGTGGAGTGGAGTTTGTGATTGATTGAAAAGGAAGTCAGCATTATTGTCTGTCACTGAACTCATAAATTTTAAATTTCAAGTATTAAGTAAAGCAGCTAATGTTCTAGTATATTCCCATATTGTAGATTTAATAAAAATGCATATTTTTAAATTATTAGCTGCATATTTTATGACAAATATTTATTACCTTTCCTCCTTTCCTTAGTGGCAGTAGTATTTGGCTTTTATAATATTTAGCATAATTGCTACCATTTGTCTCAGTATCATATCATCATTTCTTCTTTGGCATAGAAAATTAGTATCAGATACTTTTTGAATCTCACTAATTCAAATATATATAGAAGGAATTGCCAAAGAGTTAATAAAAATATTTCGTACTTTGAAATAGATTTTCTGATTCAGCTAGCCCATACATATCTCTAATAAAGCAGTGAGCTTTAGTTAGGCATCCTATTTAAGTATGTGACCTAACCTTCATGTGACTTTCCTGAATTGAAAATTTTCCTATGAATGTGATTACCAGTTATTTGCTAATGAAAATACAGCCATAATTTTGACTGTTAGTACAGAATATAGCAGAATATTTTCTAAATTATCAGTATTGGAGAATAGCCATTCTTTTCTTTTGATTAGTTAATTTTTCTAAGAGGAAAAAAAGGAGTATTTCCTTCTGGTTCTCTTGCTTTCATCATTTGTTATTTCTCCCCAGTATTTTTTGGACTGCTTCTTGACTTTTGTTTTATATGTTTTAACAGGTACAAGAGACCCTGGAAAAACCGTAGACATCATCCAATGTATTCCTTTTTTTTCTTAAAAAGTGGAACACACACAGAGAAAAATAGTCATAGAAAGAGATAGGATAATTTTTCAATGCTACATATGTCACTAATGGCAGAAAAGGTCCAAGTTATGAGCCATGACATACACTCCATATTTCTCCAATTCAGAGATGAACTCTGTTTTCTCATAAAGTTTATTAATAAGGAGCAAGAATTTGATTTTCCTACTAATTTTGACAAATTCATAAAAGATATTAGAAGACTTTTTCATTTTCAAATTGTTTTTCTTATTTTGTGAATTTCACATCATGCACCCTGTTCACTCTCCTCTCCCACCTCCTCAGAGAATCACCCTCCACCTTTGGTACCTCTCCAAACATTAAAAAAAATTTCATTGTGGAAGCTGTAGTGTTTCTCAGTGTGTTCCAAAGTACTACATTTTTCTACACTTTTTGCTTGCAAATATTAAATACAATGATTCCTTTGTCTGGTATGAGGCCTCTGGTTTCTGCTATTTTGTCAATACTAGAACCTGTTTGGGACTCTCTCAGATATACTGCTATGTTCATGGAGATCTTGAAGTTTTGGGTCTGTGGAACTGTCCTCTTCCTGCACTCCAGCAGTTCATCTATGGGGTATATGTTTGTGTGGGCCAACTCAAAACCCTGGTTCTGAGCCTGCAACCCTCACATCCAGGGCCAGTTCTACTGTGTTAATAGGTAAGGTACAGGGGCTGCTCTCCCAAAGTACTACATCAGGTAAAGGGCTGGACCAGTTCTATTCCTCTCATGAGCCCATCTGGGTCAATTCTCCCACCTGCTACTGTGTCAAGGACATCAGAAAGTGGAAAAAATTTCTTTTTCATCAACACCACTAAAAAGCAGACAGAAGGCAGGGCCGACTCTCACACACTCACATCCTTGGGCCTTGGGCCCAGCTCACCCACAACCCCCATATTCAGGGCCAGCTTTACTGTGTTGCCTAGGCAAGGTACAGGAACTGCTCTCCTGAGAGCTACAGCATGTGAGACACAGGGAGAGCTCTCCTTGTCTTATGACCCCATCAGGGGTAGATCTCCTGTCTGCCCCTGGTGGTGAGGGAAAAAAGGGAGGAAAGGTTATCCCTCCATTGCCAACACCATCAGAAAGCAGCCAAAGTTAGGATTGGCTCTCCCACACTCACTCCCTTGGGGCTAGCTCACCCACAACCTCCACAGCGAGGGCTAGAAAGGGTTCATCACAGGCTTAGTTCCCTGTCCAGGCCCCATGGCACAGAACTGGTGTTGGTCTCTGGCTTGATTTTTTTTCAAGGAATGTTAGGCTGCTATTCATTCAGATGTTCAAGGGTCAGAATACTGAATGTAGATATAGACAAAGAAGGCTTTTTATTTTTTAAAGGAAAGATATATTTTGAATCTAGAAATTTGATGACTCTAAACTGGCACTCTTCCTTTCTCAATCTCCTGAGTACTAGGATTACATAAGTAAATCTTAAAAAATTGTTTACTTATTACCTTTGTTTCTATGCCATAAAAAACAAAGTGTGGTAAGTTCTGTAATTCTAAGTTGAAAATACCATTGTCATTTTTTGTCCATTTATTGCTGTATGCATACTACAAATTCTAAATGGTCATACTTTGTCCCATTGTTCCATAAAATGGTACTGATTTTGTCATTTAACTCTCGTAGTGTAACAGGTTCATTCACAATCTTCTTGGTGAACTATTTTCAAATGTAAGGCTACACATCTTTCTCCCCTACCAACAGAATTTCTAATAAGCCTCTGTTAGTATTTGAGCTAGTTAAGTTAAAGATAGATTCTCCTACATCAAGTATTTTTCAGGTCACATTATGATCATAAAATTTTACTTAGTTTTTTTCCTCTAAAATAAACCTTATCATTAGCCACTGGAACAATGCAAATGCTTTTCTCTAACTATCCCACCATAATAACTTTTGATTTATATCCTACCTGCCTAAAGAAATTCTTTCCACTCACAAGATAATACTCCTCACTAGATAACTTTGATTTGTACTTGATATTCAGTGTCCAAGAGGCTGCTGTCTTGCTACATTGACTACATTTTTATCCTATGAGTTAAGAAAAAAATAACTAATATGTGTTTCATTTTTATAATTTTAGAATCTTAGATGTTTTTAAGTCCTGGGAAAAAGAAAAATTCTTCAGTATCATCTGTAAGACTAACCATGGAAACTAGCTAAGATCAGTTCTTAAACATCTTGTCAGGAAGAGTAGTTCAACAATGATGGAGTTTGTTTTAACCATGTAAACAATGGAGCTGTTAACATCATTGAAATTATCATATTTTTTTTAAAAAAGATATGCAATAAGTATAAAATTATCTTTTATTCTCCTGAAGTCTAAACTAACCTTGCCTAATTCAGTACTTCTTATTGTTGGCTTTTTGCTAAGCTCCATCCTTTACAGAAATACAGAACTGAAGCCACTACATTATAACTTCTGTTTGAATAACGAATTATAAAATTTTCAGCCCTTTAAGTAGTCATTTTGTGTCTCTTGAGCTAGTGAGTTTGGCTTGAGAAATGAAAATAGAGACAGAGTTGAAAGAATGGCAGAAGAAGATATTTGAGTAAGAAGAAAAAGGTCAATGATAGAAAGGTAAGTTCCTCCCTGTCACCAAGGAGACCCTCATGTCATAATCTAGTAGTTCTAGTCTTTAAACTATCATTAGAATAGAGAATATGCAGTGGGTTAAGGATGTTTCACTTTTATACATTAGTTTAAGGCAAGAGTCCATAATTAGCATTCATGAATTGGATCTAATATTCTTGACGCTCAGAGACAAAGACAATGGTGTAAACTACAAAGTTTATAGTATAACACTACACAATCAAGTTACAAAAGAAAAACAAAACAGTTCTTATGAAGTTTCACATAATCTTAGCAGTTTTTAGAAGGTCACATTAGTAGTTGTCCTGAGTTTCATATGGCTTAAACTACATATATACATTTATGAAGTACGATAGGAAGGATAACTTGCTCAATTTTAAATAGCTTATACAGGAAATAATTTGGTCATATTATCTAATTAATCTGTCTAAATTCCAGTGTAAATATTTCATTTTTATCTTTATTCCTTTCACATTTTCCTTCCTTTTTAGTTTTTATTATTATTTGTTTTAATTTTTATTTATTGCTTCAAGTTACATCTCCTTAACACCCCCCTCCCTCAACCCCTCCCGGTCCCACCCTCCCACCCATTCTACTCCTCCCTGTATGGGATTCCCTACATATAAGCCCCTTCAGTTCAGCAGTCACATGAGGGATAAGAGATTCCTCTTGCACTGGGGGACTACCTGGCAGCTCCACTAGAGCAAAGTGTCCCACTAATAGGTAACAAAGTCTATGTTCCTGCTCCTTCCAGTCTGTTGGTTGTAGGATAGTTATCCTGTACTATATGACTCAAATCCACTTATAAGTGAATATATGCCAATTGCATCTTTCTGGGTCTGGGTTAGCTCACCCAGGATGAATTTTTCTAGTTCCATCCATTTGGCAGCAAATTGCATGATTTCCTTGCTTCTGATGGCTGAGTAGTATTCCATTTTGTAAATGTACTGCAGTTTTCTTTGTTTGTTTTTTAGTTTTTGTTTGTTTTTTTATCCATTCTTCGGTTTAGGGATATCTGGGTTGTTTCCAGTTTCTAGCTATTGCAGATAAAGCTGCTATGAACATAGTTAAGGAAATGTCCTTATGGATTAGTGAGGAATCCTTTGGATGTATACCCAGGAGTGGTATGCCCAGGTCTTGAGGTAGAGCTATTCCAAGTTTTCTAATATATCACCAGACTGATTTTCACAGTGGTTGTAGAAGTTTTCACTCCCACCAGTAATGGAGGAGTTAGTTTAATATAAGTTAAATTTAGTAAATATCTAGGGTTTTCTGATACAGTCTCTTAATCCGGGGCATGAAGATCAACTTGGTTGTTGGCAATTAGCTTATCAGCTTATGGACTAAAAACAAGGATGTAGTCAGTTGAAATGAGGGGAGTCTCTATAGACTAAACAAGAAGGAAGCCAGGTGAAACAAGGAGAGACTCTGGACCAAAAACAAGGTTTATGGCCTGGCATTGTTTTCAGCTGCTAAGTGGGCACAGCCCAGATTAAGATGAAGCCAGGTGGAACAAGGAGAGATCCTATTTAAGGACAAGTGGATGTAACCCAATGGGCCTCATGCTAGAGAGCTTCTATGCTAGAGAATCCTCACTCTAGAAACCACAAGAAGTAGTTTGCATCTCTGATGCAGAAAGTGCTGGTGGACTGATGGCCAGATGTCCCCGAGGCAGAAAGAAGCTGGTGAGCAGAGAAAGCCTCAGCAAAACAGCAAAAGGTCAAGAAATAAACCTTCTGGCTCCGCTTTTGCCTAGAAGGGTTTGACTTGTACAAAAAGTGGCCTGAACAGGCAGAGCAGCAGAGTGGCTAATACAAATACAAAAGAAATAGGTTGGCTTACAGACTGCTGAGGTCTCCCATAGAGAAGAAAGCCTCAAGCCTTATTTAAGGTGAAGCTACCATAGCCAATTTATCTTGACAGATCTATGTCTGGTATATTCCGGAAGAAAGAACAATAACTAAGTGCATTAAAGGGTCTACCCCAGAGACTGTGTTCTTGATGACTGAAGACCTACCCCAGAGAATGTATCCTTCTAAAAATTATGAAAATAGTTGTAATAGTTAGCAATAGGTTTACTGGTTAGGTAATAGAGGTTGTAGTCATTCTTAGGGCTAGTAGTCATGTGAATGTTTATAAGTGAATATAGTTATCAATAAATACATATTGAATAATTTAAAAAGTTTGTTTTCAGAGGAGTGTTCCCCTTTCTCCACAACTTCACCAGCATGTGCTGCCATTTGAGTTTTTGATCTTAGTCATATGACAGGTGTGAGATGGAATCTCAGAGTCGTCTTGAGTTGGATTTCTCTGGTGATTAAGGTTGAAAAAAAAAAAGGATGTTGAGCATTTCTTCAACTGTCCTCTTTGGTGAATTCTTGGTTTAGCTCTGTTTACCATTTTTTTTATTGGATTATTTGGTGTCTTGACATTTAATTTCTTGATTTCTTAAGAAATTTTGGATATTAGCCCTTTGTTGGATGTGGGGCTGGTAAAGATCTTTTCCAGTCTGTAGGTTGCCATTTTGTTCTAATGACACCGTCCTTTGCCTTACCAAATCTTTTCAGTTTTATCAGGTCCCATTTATTGATTATTGGTCTTAGAGCCTGACCTATTGGTATTCTGTTCAGGAAGTTGTCAACTGTCAATGAGTTTGAGGCTTTTCCCCACTTTCTCTTCTATTTGATTTACTCTGTTGGATTTTTTGTTAAGGTTTTTGATCCACTTGCACCTAAATTTTGTGCAAGGTGATAAATATGGATCTATTTGAGTTCTTTTACATGTTGACATCCAGTTAGACCAGGACCATTTTTTGAAGTTTTTGTCCTTTTTCCATTGAATGATTTTGGCTTTTTTGTCAAAAATTAAGTTACCATAGGTGTGTGGATGTTTTTCTGTGTCTTCAATTCGATTCCATTGACACACTGATCTGTTTGTATACCAGTACCATGCTGTTTTTATTACTGTTGCTCTGTAGTATAGCTTGAAATCTGGGATGGTTATAGCTCAGCTCCAGATGTTTTGGGTTTTGTTTTGTTTTTGTTTTTTTCGTTTTTTTTATTGTAGAGAATTCATTTAGCTATTCTGGGTTTTTTGTTATTTCATATGAAGTTGATAGTTGTTCTTTCCAGGTCTATAAAGAATTGTGTTGGTATTTTGATAGGAATTTCATTGAATCTATATATTGCTTTTGGTAGGATGGCCATTTTTATTATGTTGATGCTACCTATTCATTAAACACATTTTATAGGACACCCATCTTTGTTCTCAAATATGCCTACAGAAAAAATGTAGCAACAATGAAATCAGTGAAATTGGATCATCAGAAACCTTGGTGTATGCAAATGTTACATACCAAAAAAGGACAAATAAATTAACAGTATAACCTAAAACATCATAAGAATAAATCAATAAAGCAAACCAAGAGTGGTTCTGTATACCTCTAATGGTTGCACGTGCCATGAGGTGGGGTACAGACATGAGTATCAGAAGTTCTAAATCATATTCAGTTACATAGAAATTTCAAGGACAGCCTGGATAACATGAAATCTGGATATCTCAAAAGGTAAAAAGAAAACCAGTAAAAACCCCACCAAAAGCAGATAAAAGAAATCATACAAAAATACCTTTTTCATGAAGCAGGAATCTAATTTTACTGTTGAAGAAAATTAAATATTGCAAAATGTATTACTTTTATATTAGATCCATAGTTTCCTCAGAAATGTTTTTAAAGGCAATAATTCTGATATAGAAATTTGTAATTGCTTCTCAGTTACATGTTAAGACTGAAGGCACTTGATGAAGGATGCTCATCCAGAAAGTTTGAGAGTATTAAGAATCATTTTGAAATATAAACCAAATAGGAAAAAATGGGCATCCAAAAAATGAATTATTCTTTGTCTGCATATAGTTACCTTGAAACTAGGATGTTTTAATGATGAAGTTGAAATATTTGATGATTTACTTTTCATATGATATTTATTTACTTTTTAATAAATAAAATATGAGCACTTGTTAAAAGTTAAAAAGAAAGGAAAGTAGCAGTCAGTTTGCCACTCTGTCTTCACCTTCAGCTATCATTCTCAAGCATTCAACATTCCGCTTTTTCTTGAGATACTTACATATTCTAAATAAAGTAATTATTTTGCATTTCTTCTTCTAATTTTAGATTTTTTTCTCATGATTTTTCAATGTATAATATTTGACATTACCTTAAATGTCACAGTAAGGGTTTTACTACCCTCATTCCTTTCTTCTTTCTCAGATCATCATTTTCTCTTGTCTCCACAGGGTATATAATCCATAGTTCTACAATGATATTTCTTCTACACCTGACATTTTCTTTGCTTTATCTAGATATGCATCTTTGATTGAAGATCGTGTTTTTAAATTTTGTGTTTTTCTTTAATATTGTGTGACCCTTTAAGTGTTCTTGAGAAATTTGGCATTCTTTAAAAAAAGTATTCACTTAATTTTTATTATAATGAAACAAGGACCCTTAAACTTATTTGTTTACCTTTTTAATTCATTGGGGTTTTTTGATAATTTCTGCAGGACTATAGTGTATTCTGTTTATTCTTTTTATTGAAAATAGTTTTTTCTATCACACAATACATCCTGCTCACATTTTCCAAATTCCTCCATTCCTTCAAGCTTCCCTCTACCACCCCTCTCTTCCAGATTCACTCCCCTTCCACTTCCTTTCCAAAAACGAGCAGATGTCCTAGAAACAGCCAAAAAGGACAAAACAAGGTACAATAAGAGAAACCTGGAAAAGTCAACCCAATGGGAGGAAGAATTCCAAGAGCAGGTACCAAGATAACACCCATAACATATATACAAAGAACCTGGTACAATCCCCTGCAGGCACCTTTCTTGACCCTTGAGTCTCTGTGATCCAATATGAGCCCTGGTTAAATTGATTCTGTGAGCCATTTTTGTTTTCCTGGTATACTCCATTCCCTCTGGCTCCTAACTAATATCTTTCCTCTCCCTCTGCTATGAGGTTCCATGAAATCCAAGGGGAAAGACCCGATGGGGAGTTAAAATTTAGATTCTCTCTCCACATAAATTCTGGTTGTGTATCTCTGCACTTGATTCCATATGCTGCCTGAGGAAGTCTCTATTATGACAGCTGGACAAGGCACTAAGCTACGATTATAGTAAAATATCATCAGGAATCATTTACTGATATTTTTCTTTATTTTTTTTCAGTCGTGCTAAGTCTCTGGGATGTCACATCTCCCTTTGCTGACTGTCCAAGCAGTGCCAGACCTAGGTTCCCTTCTGTGGAATGGGCCTCAATTTAAGTCAAACATTGGTTGGCCACTCCCAAAGTTCTTGGCCAGTATTGTCTCCCAGTTCATCTTCCAGGAAGGACAGATTGTTGGTCAAAAGTTTTATGATTATGTTGGTGTCTAGGTTTCACTTTCAGTAGCCTGCAAAGTACCTTCCTGCACCAAAGAGACTGGAACAGAAAAGTATAGTGTCCCTGCAGGCAACAATTCAATATTTCCATGCTCAATGAGCTGTGTGGATGTTCTCCTGGGCAATAGGACTCCACTGTCTGTTTGCAGAGAGTGAGCCTCTGTCATAGCTTCAGCTTCGGTAGTTTAAGGACATGTATGGAATCCCCTCAACCAACAATTTAAACAAATTCGACTGAGTACCACCATTTGTATATAGGATGACTATGGATTTTTTTAAACATTTATTTATTAATTCAAGTACATCTTCATCACAGCCCCCTCCCTCCACACCTCCTGGTCCCACTCTCCCACCCTCTATCCCCTCTCCCACCCATCGTACTCCTGCAGTGTGCGGTGCCTCCACCTATCAGCCCCCATCAGTTCATCAGTCACATGAGGGCTAAGAGCTTCCTCTTCCATTGGGGGCTTACATGGTGGATCCACTAGAGTGAAGTGTCCTGCTAACAGGTAGCAAAGTTCATGCTCCTTCTCCCCTGGGTCTGTTGATTATAGGATAATCATCTTGTACTATATGGTAAAATCCAGTTATAAGTGAATACATGACATGTGCATCTTTCTGGGTCTGGGTTAGCTCACTCAGGATGAGCTTTTCTAGGTCTACAGGAAATCATTGTAAACTGCATGATTTCCTGATAGCTGAGTAGTATTCCATTGTGTAATTTGTGCCACATATTTTATATCCATTCTTCAGCTGAGGAACATCTGGGTTGTTTCCAGTTTCTAGCTATTACAAATAAGGCTTCTATGAACGTACTTGAGGAGATGTCCTTGTGGTTTGATGGAGAATCTTCTGGATATATGCCCAGGAGTGGTATGGCTCAGTCTTGCAGCAGAACTATTCCAAGTTTTCTAAGATATTACCAGACTCATTTCCATAGTGGTTGTACAATATTGTACTCCCACCATCAATGGAGGAGTGTTCATTAGATGCATAAAAAGCAATTGACAAAATCCAACACCCCTTCATGCTAAAAGCTATAGAGAGAGCTGGTATACAAGGACCATACATAGAAATAATAAAGGCAATATACAACAAGCCGGTAGCCACCATCAAATTAAATAGAGAGAAACTTAAAGCATTTCCCCTAAAATCAGGGACAAGGCAAGGATGCCCACTCTCCCCACACCTCTTCAACATAGTATTTGAAGTTCTCCCTAGAGCAATAAGGCAACTAAAGGAGATCAAGTAGATACAAATTGGAAAGTAATCAATCAAAGTATCCCTATTCACAAGCAATATGATAGTATACCCAAGTGACCCCCAAAAAAATGCCACCAGAGAACTCCTATGGCTATGGATTTTAAAAAATTAATCTTGAGTCCAGTCACTTTGCTGAAAGTTTTATCAACTGCAGGAGTTCTCTGATCAAAATTTTAGGGTCATTTATGTATACTATCATATCACCTGCTAACACACGTTCTTTGACTTTTTTTTTTCAATTTGTATTCCTTGATTTCCTCCAGTTTTCTTATTGCTCTAGCTAATTCTTCACATACTATATTGAATAGATATGGAGAGAGTAGACAGCCTTGTCTCATTCCTGATTTTAGTGCAATTGCTTTGAATCTCTCTCCATTTAATTTGATGTTGACTATAGACTTTCCATAAACTTTCTTTGTTATAATTAGATATGTCATTTGTGTTACTTAACTTTCTAGAACTTTTATTATAAAGGGATGTAGAAGATTGCCAAAAGCCTTTTCTTTATCTAATGAGATGATCCTGTGTGTGTTTTTTTCTTTCTGTTTGTTTATATGGTGGTTTGTATTTACTGATATCCATTTATTGAACCATACTGTCATCTCTGCAATGAACCATACTTGATCAGGTAGTCTTTTTGTTGTGTGTTCATTGATTGAGTTTGCAAATATTTTTTTACTTTTAAAACTACGTTCATAATGGAAATTGGTCTGTAATTCTCTTTCTTGAGTCTTTATGTAATTTTGGTATCAGGGTAACTATGGCTACATAAAATGAATTTGAAAATGTTCCTTTAATTTCTACTTTGTGGAATAATTTGAGAAGTATTGGCATTCACTCTTATTTGAAAGTCTGATAGAATTCTACACAAAACTATCTGGCCTTGAACTTTTCTTTGGGGTTGGAGACTTTTAATGATTGTCCCTCTTCACTGGAGATTATAGGTCTATTTAAATTGTTTCCTTGATCTTGATTTAACTTCAGTAAGTAGTACATATGGAGAAAATTATCCATTTCTTTTTTTTTTATCCATTTCTTTTAGGTTTTTTTTTTTTCAGTTTTGTGGAATACAGCTTTTAAAGTATGTTCTTATGATTCTCTGGATTTCCTCCATATTTCTTGCTATGTGTCCCTTTTTGGTTCAGATTTTGTTAATTTGGATATCCTTTCTTTGTTTTTTAGTTAGTTTGGATAAAGGTTTGTGTAACAGTAAATTTTTATTTATCGCACATATATTTATCAATAATTAACAATTACCTAACAATTGTCTATAAAATTCCTAAATCCTAAACCCAAACCCTAACTCTGAAACCTAACACCTAAAACTTCTTAGTATCTATAATACAAACACTTAACATTAACCTAAGGTTTCTCAAAAGGATATTTTTCTCTGAGTGTGGGTCCTGATGGATAGCTGGTCTTCATACAATTTTTCAGTTTTAAAGTCTCTTAAAGTCTCTGAATTTCGTTTGTCCCCTTGTGGTCTTAAGACCAATTAACACATGAAAGTTTCACAGGTGGCTCACTGATTCCGATGCTTATGGCCTGCAAATGCCAGAAGTCCTGGAGCTTCCCATCTGAGCACTCCAGAATCTCAGGGAGAATCTGTCCCCATTCAGACCTGAAATGGGTCAACATCAGAGGGTTAAACTTTCCGATGAGATTGTGATGCATGTTCTTTGGTGAAAGAAAACCTTCACTGAATCAGGAATAGTAGAGAGAGCTCGCACAGTGTTCACATGGATCCTGCCTTATATATCTTCACCTGTAGGCAGAAGCTTTTGTGCACTTTTAAAGTTAGTTCTGGGAACTCAGTCTTTTTCAAAAAAAGCTTTTTGCAGAGGGGCCTGAATTCACAGGTGGTCTGCAGATGTAGGCAGGTGCCTTGGGGCATGCCATTCAGATGCCCTTTGCAGAGAGCTGCTAAATGATAACAGACCTCTGACCTCCTGTGGAGGACAGGCACCCCAGGGGGCATGTCCTGCCCCCAGCCCCAAGATCAAAGAGGTCCTGGTCCTTGGTGAGTTCCCAAGGATATGTCACTTAGGATGAAGTCTTTTATCTTAAAAGTCCAGCCTTATTCCAAGCACCCTCTGCTATATATGCTAACACTAAACCTACCACAGGTTTGTCTGTCTTGTTTATTTTCACAAAGAAAGGGCTCCTTGTCTCATTGATTCTTTGTATTGTTCTGTTTTATTGATTTCATCCCTAATTTTTATTACTTCTTGCAGTCTTAGTGTGATTGTGTTTTATTTTGTTCTAGAGCAATTGTTCTCAGCCTTCCTATTGCTGAGACCTTTAATACAGCTCTTCATGTTGTAGTACCAGGAACCATCAAATTACTTTTGTTACTACTTCATAACTGTAGATTTGCTACGGGGTTTACAACAAACAGGTTGACAACTGCTATTCTAGATCTTTCAGGTGTGGTTTTAAATTGCTAGAATGAGACTCTCCAATTTATTATGTAGGCACTTAGTGTTATTAACTTTCCTCTTTGCACCACTTTCATTGTGTTTCATAATTTTGGGTATGCTATATATTCGTTTTTAATTGAATTCTATAAAGTCTGTAATTTCTTTCTTTATTCCTGTCTTGACTCATTTCATTCAGTAGAGAGAAGTTCAGTTTCCATGAGTTCTTAAGCTTTTGTTGTTTCTGTTGTTGCTATCCAGCTTTAATGGTAGTCTGATATGATGCAGGTTTTCTCTTATCTGTTGAGTCTTGCTTTGTATCCAAGTATGTGGTCAATTTTGGGGAGAGTTCAATGAGGTACAGAGAAAAAGGTATATCAACTCTTTGATTATATTTTTGGTTTCTTTAAGGGATTTGTTCATTTCCTCCAATTGTTAGTTTGTGTTTCTTTGATTTTTTATGGGATTTATTTATTTCCTCTTTAAGGACCTCCATCATCTTCATGTAGCTGGTTTTAAGGTCTTTTTCTTATGCTTCATCTATGCTAGAATATTCAGAGCCTGCTGTGATAAGAATATATGTGCTCCAGTGGAAACATATTGTCCTGGCTGTTGTTGATTTTGCTCATATGCTGGTGTCTACGCATCTGGTTTTGGGGTGATGTCTAGATTTCTTTGGTGTATGTGTGTTCTGTTACTTCAGCCAGTTTTCAGAGAATGTGATGGTTGTATTTTGCTTGTTTTACTGGCATTCTTGGTTGGTATGGTAACAGGGAAAGCCTGCTGTCATTGGAGGATACTATGCAGTGATGAGTGTGGACAGGGAGTTCAGGAGGTGTAAATGTATTTGAGAACCATCTTCCAGTGTAGCTACTGATAAATCTTTCCAGTCTTGAGTGATATCCTGTTTTGGGTAGCCTAGGGATTTAACATCTTTCTCACATAGGGTCAGTGAATTCCAAAGTTATTATTGGTTGTTTACAAATGTTTGAGATCTTGTATTTTAACAGGATGCCAGGCTAGTTGTTCATGTTTTAAATCTTCACCATTTTCAAGCATTTATTCCCTGGTAACTAGGAAAGCCAGTGAATGTGCTCTCCTTTTCTCAATTTCATTACAAGGTTGACAACCTAGGTTCAATGGGATATCTATCTCGATCCTTAATTTCATTAGGTACCATAAATTCACAATTAAGCACTTTCTATTCTCTTGTTACTTTTTTTGTCTCTTGTGTCTCAAGCCTTTGTATTATTATATAGAGGAATATTTATTCAGCATAGTGGCTGCTCTGACAAGGGATTACATCCAAAGACCTTCTAGGTCCATATGATCCAGCTGGAATGACATAGATTTAGTCCCTCTGGCTGGAATCAGGCATGCCCTTAGTACATAACTTTAATCCCAAACAATGGAGGTACAGTTAGTTTATAGAAGAAAGAACTCATGTTTGAAAGTGACTTCTAATTGAGGGGCAAAGTGATGAATTAGAGAAAGATTTGACAGAAGGAGTCAAAGATAGAATATGTCCAACTCTCATGAGAACAGACAGGAAATACTGGAGTTAAAGGTGTTACTTGTTCTGGGCTTGAGTCTCCTATGTCTCTCTAGGCTTCCAGCCAAACTCAAAGAGTTGATGCTTCAAGCTCTGGAGATGATCACAGAAGAATTTCTCCTCTGCATCTTTCTATCAGATGTCTCGTGTCCTCTGCTACATCTGTCAGATGTCTTTTGCTTTTTGCAACATTGATGGGCTTTCTTCTTCTCCAATCATGTTGATTTTTCCTTCCAACTATGTTGGACAATAGATGTAATTTTTTTTTATTTCCTAATGAGTGGATGTGATGAGAGCCATACCCATGCTTTACTAATATGTGTCTAGGGCTGAATTTTATCTAAATATCCCTAGGCCTTCGCATGGAAGCTTCTAGGCTCCATACAAACTAAACTTCTGCAAGCCCAGACTTTGAAGGCCTCAGCTTCCAACCTCCATCTGCTAACCTAGAGCTAGAATGGCTTCAGCCTCCAAGACATACTACTGAATAAACTCACCCTGTCCAGTTCAACTCAGCTGTTTTGGCTCAAACTCCTCTTCAAGCTAATTGATTCAACTCATCTTCTCTTGGCTTCTCAATGAATTGCTCTGCTTGAAAAAAAAAAAAACTGCCTCCTCTGAACTCCAGGAACTGAACTGCTCTGACTGAAGGGAACTGAGTGGAACTGCCGAACTGCAAGAAGTCAATTGGACTGAAGTGTATTAAACTGAATTGCATTGAACTCAACTCCCCACTCCTGTACTGCTCTTACATAGCCTTTCTTTCCTTTCGGTTCTCATGATAGTTGGATATATACTCTTTCTGATCATTCTGTCAAATCTTTCTCCTATTCTTCAGAGAATTTATAGTAGTCATTGTTTTGGATTAAAGGTGTGTACTAAAGGCTTGCCTTTATTCCAGCTTGATAACCCAAACCTAGGTTTTTGGACTTGATTCCTTGCCAGAGTTAATCCATGTTCTTGAATTAAAATTCCTCTACAAGGAGGGGATGATTCTTGGAATACACGAGTGGTAGACAGGAGGAGATGGGAGGCTGCAGCTTCTGACCTGTGAATATTCCCGAATGTGACTGCAGCACTGTGGAAGGATTGAGTCTAATACAGTGGTTTTCAATTGTCTTAATGTTGTGACCCTTTGATATAGTTTCTCACATTGTGTTGACTTACAAGCATAAAATTATTTTTAGTGCTACTTCATAACTGAAATTTTGCTACTGTTATAAATCATAATGTAAGTATTTGATATACAACCCCTATGAAAGTGTCAGTCAACCCCCAAAGGGGTCATGACCCAAAGTTTTGGAGCTACTGGTCTAGGAAAAAAAGATAGTGGTGAAAATCTGTTGGTAATCTACCTGGTTTTCTGGCTAATGTGAACTGAGGATGGGCAGGGGAAATCTGCTTGATATGGGAGCTGGAATACAGTGACAGCTGGGTTTGGAAGGTTATGAAGGGATGTGGAATCTGTTTTATTTATTTATCTTTTATTTGTTTATCTATTTATTTACATATTCATGAAATGTAATAAACAAGTTTTTAATGGAGTAATTTTTAGTGAACATGGCCTGAGGACTTGGATTTAGGTTACCCAAATATATATGTTCCAATGTGGAAGCAGCTTCATGAAGTTTTTATAGTTTTACTGAACAAGAAAGTCATAAATCAAGGCAAATTTAAAATACTTTAGTAGTTACATCAGAGAGGTGCCTACAGCAAAATGCAGAAAGTTTTTATATAGCCCAGGATGCTTTTTGATGACGTTGTTAGCATTTTGGATGGTAGAAGGTCATGGTATGCTAAGTTAAAAGTTTCCAATTAAAAAATCTATTAGTCACAATTATATTAGTACAGACACAGAGGAAAGAAAGGAATGGTTGTTCTGGAGGACCAGACCTAGTCCAAGATAACGTACTCAAGTACTGGCTTTGCAACATTCCAATCTCTTTACAGTACCACAGTTTGTATCAGTCAATGGATTCTTTTTTTTTCTTTTTTTTCCTTTATTTTTTATTTCTTCGAGTTACATCTCAATCGCAGTCCCCTCCCTATTCCCCCTCCAGTCCCACCCTCCCACCCTCAACCCCCCATCCTCTTCTCTTTTTTTTTTCTTTTAAGTTTAAGGTATATCTTATTTCCCCCTACAGTTTCCCCTTTCAGTCCCACAAATGACTTATTCTCTTATAATAACAAATACAATACAGTACAACAGAGGTAATTAGGCCACAGTTATGAGGGTTATATGGCTTAACGTACATTCCCAATGACCAGTCCATATGTATTTGGTACCTGACCTAACATTCTACTATCTAAACATCTCCATGAGTTTAAAGGTCTATATCTGACTCAACATTCATACTAACTTGCAACACAATTTTAAAAGTATCTTCTTACATCTATAACACTTCTTGACTCCTAAACAACTCAAAATTAAATTATGAGACTCTAGCTATCTTTTCTTCAACCACCTCAGAGACCTGAGAGAGATAAATATATCTGATTTTATAAGAAGTACAGGGCCTGCAGCTTCCCAAACTAAGAAATGACATACCTGTGGCTGCCTGGACAGTTCCCATTTTCTCTCCATACATTACAGCATCGATCTTCAGTCATTTGGCCCCGTTTCTCTGACAGACATTGATTGTAGAGCAGGGGTTATGAAGGACTTACCTACCCTGTCTTGGCAGAGCTAGGCTATCGACTTACCTGCTTCCAAGTTTTGTCCTTTTTGTCAATGGATTCTTATCAGTTCTTACTATTTACTCAATCTTTGCAGACACAGTTTCTTTCCAGGAGTTCTTGTTCACAGTTCCTGTGGCATGGAGTCTCAGCTCAGTCTAAAGAACTATTGACAATTGATAGCTGTTGGGAGTTTTCTATAGGTTTGTAGCCCCTCCTGGGTTAACAAACCAAGCTCCTCAAGAGTTAAAAATATAAGCTGGTTATAATCACTACATATACACTATCTTTCTTGGAACTGCAAACCTTCTATAATGGAATTATACCCAATAATCACTTTCTTAAGAAATAAATCTCAACTGGCAATGCTCTAAAATTTGAAAGAAAAAAAATCACCTGAGAAAATTCTATCATTCAAAATGAAGGTTCTCAAATAATGTCTACTCTCCTTTCTATGACATTCAACAACCCCACATCCAAAAAGCCTCCTTTGTTTCAGTGTCTTCGATTTTATAATGATCATTAAGTGTGCCTACATCCTAGATCACTTTATGTGTGTTTTTATATCTAAATATTCCCATAACAATTTTATACAGTTAATTTGTAATTATAATTTCTGAGTTCATTTTAGATTCTGGAAATAGTACTTACATTATTACCATCTTCTATCTCATTTGTTTTCTGTTCTCAGCTATTCAACTTTCAATTTTCTGAGTAATATTGTATCTGCCAATATTCTTCCATTTTAATTGTTTTTTTGTGTGTGTGTTGATTTCTCCTCTTCCATGCCCTCCAATTGCACTGTTTTATATAGTTTTCAGAGTTATAAGATAGTGCAAAGGTAGTCACATCTTCTCTCTTCCATGTTTAATCAATGTCACAACTACCTTGATTTTTTATTTTATTAAAAACAAATACTCCCATTTAGTATTTTTAAGAGTTATTGTAAATTTCATGAAACCTTAATGTTTGAAATTGCTTTGGTTTAATCATTCATTTTAATATTTCTTCTATTTTACTTAAAGAAACAAGTAAAAGCCCTCTATGCCTTTAATGGTAGTAAAGCCTGTATGTTATGATCATAATTCCTGAGTATTACTCTATTGATCATTGTTTATTCATTCCTTCATTTCATTCTAGAATGTATAAGGAGCATGTGTTATGAAAACTTAAGTTGACTGCATAAATGAATTCAGTTTTGGAATGTTATAAGTAGAATCTGCAGAGTTTATTGTTGCTTATATCTATATAAATTTAGGGTTGACCACTTAGCATTGGATAACCAATAAAGGGACTCATCCCTGGAGAAAACTAACTTCCCCACTCTCAACTTTAAGAATTGAAGTTCATATTGAAGGATTTCAGATGCACCACTTCCTCAGTGTTCATGTAGTTTTGGTTTTAGTCTTCCCTCATGGATGCCAATATCTGCACATACTGAAACCCATAATGTGAAATGATATAATATTTGCATATATACTGTGAACACCATCCTATATTATTTCAAACCACCATAGTTTACTTATAATACATGAAAAATATAAATGTGAAGACTTATTTTTATTGCTTAGGAAATAACAGTAAGGGGTAATACATTTTTTACCTAGAAGGTATAACTATATATCACACATAGGCATGGCAAGGTAAATCATACTCAATCAATGAGAGGGAATTACACCAAGAATCTGTGAAAACAGTAGTAGGGTACATAATATATTATATACCATTTCCTTTCATTGATTCAGCCTATTACTTGGCATGCCACAAATGCAAGTTTTTCTCTCAGTAAAAAATTCTCAACATTTTTGTTATGTGATCGGTGGATTCTACTGATACAGTAGTCACACACTTAGAGGCATGAATTTATAAATATTCACCCTGAAATCTTACTGTGTAATTTATGTCTCAGCTAGGCACAAAGAACTTAAAATCACCACATGTTATTATGATTTATTCCAAGCACATCTCTGCTTTAGGGATTTTACAACACTCATCTAGAAATAATGTAACACAAAGAGCCATAAAGTTTCCTTTCTATGTGAAATTGCAACAAACAAAAAAAAAGTTCCTAAACGAGTTGTTCATGACATGTGAAAAAAAAAAGAAAAAAAACCAAAAAGAAATTATCTGGAGAAAATCCTACTAGAAACATAAGTATAACTAGATAAAGAACCAGAGAAATATTTGTGTATTTGGCATTCTTTGGAGAAGAGGGCACATTCAGAACACGATTATTTTCTCAGAAAGTGGTAAATACCTCTTACCAACAGCAGAAAGATTCTATTATGCAGCTTTTCAAAGATAAGGGAACTACAAAGACATTAATAAAACATAAGCAGTTTAGTGTTGCATAAGGGAAAAAGTAATGTAGAATTATTTTTCAAAACAGAATAATGCATGCCTGAGGCTATTCTCTTCAGTAAAAAAGGGAAAATACTTTTGAAAATGTGTGATTGATAGTTCACAGCATTAAGTAGATGTAGTAGACTGAAATGTACATACTATTTTTATTTCTCTATTTATATCAACATAGATACAACATGAGTAAATAAGGATTGAAATATAGTCTTTGAACTATTGGATAGTTTTTAAAATTGGTATAAGAATGGTTTTATTGACTAGACGTCATCCCTTGTGCCCCATGCTTTATCCATCTTCTAAGCCCAGCATGGTTCATAAAGCCTGTGCTTGACCTCATTCCAGTAAGTTCACCTTTCTAACTCTACCCTGCTCTAGGGATGAGCCCAATTATTGTTTATCCAATATAGAGTGATAAGCCAAGAAACACATTCTTACAGTCAACCCTGAATGGACTCAGTAAGTTGTATTTATATATTGATTCATTTCTATGTGTATGTTACAATAATGGCTAAAGAAGAGGGGCCCATGAATTTCAGAGGGAGCTGGGGGCACATGGGAAGAGTATAATGAAGAACTAAGGGGAAATTTTATAATTATATTTTAATTCAAATGAATGTTTTTATTTGCAAATAAACATATATATATATGTGTGTATATACATATATATATTAGAATAAGAATAAAAAATTTTCTAGACCCTAACTCTGCCTGTGATAATAGTTAGACTTAAATGTGTAAGCAGTTGATTAGTTAAATTTTCTATGGCCAGAAGGCCATATAATATTTCTCAGTTTTCCTTGCTTTACTTTGTCTAATGTTGGAAAAAATACTAGTATCTGTGGAGAACGTCAGCAAAATGTAAATTCTCTCAGTAGAGTGTGAAACTATGTTCTGGCTAATTAAAGAGAAATTGGTGCAAATATTATTGCGTTTCTTTTTTTCTCCTTTTCTCTAAAATAAAAAAAAACTAATTAGAGGATAAAATGACTGTAACATTATATAAAGCCTCCCTGTGTTCCTGAATACGTGGTGTAAGCAGGAGGATAACTCTAGAGATAGTTGTCTTATAAATTCTAGAGTTACAAGGAACAGGGTGGTGATGGTGCACACCCTTAATCCATCATTTGAGAAGAATACACCCTTAATCCCAACACACTAGAGACATAAACAGGAAGATCTCAGAGATCAAAGTCAGACTGACACAAAGCAAGCTCTAAATAGAGAAAAACTTCTATCCAGAGGTGGTGGAGCACATTTTTAATCCCATCAGCTGGGAACCATATGTCTTTGATCCCAATAAATACTTAGAATGCAGAGACAGGCCCATAGGATTTGTAAGGATTTAAGTTTAAAAGCTACTTACAAAAGGCATGCTGAAATTCAAACAAATTGTCCTTTGAGATCTCAAAATATATATACTAAAGCTTCATTTAGCTCCAAAATATCAAAATAATTTCTTCTTTAATCCGAATTGAAAGATAATACTTTATATATTGTCAAAAAAACAAATTTGCTCCAGGAAAAATATTACCTGACCCCCCCCCCAACAAAAGGTAATTGTCCCAGAGTTAGGATTAGGGCAAGGCTCTGTTCTTATCTTTCCAGGAGATTTAAAGCATCCATTCAAGGAATCCAGGGACAACTAGACAACAGAAACCTCAGAAGAAAACAGATAAGACACCAAAGAAGACAAGTGGCCCAGATGATCCGGCCTTGCGACTTCCTCAATAGCTGTTTCCTCAAAAGTCTACAACCATAACACCTCAAAATTGCTAAGATTGTTCAGCTCCACAGACTGCTCCAGCCAGAACTTCAGTAAAGCCCTGAAGATCAGCTTCTGTCTTTGAACTTCTTAGGACATTTACATAGCTGAGCACAAATGGACTGAACATCAAATGATTCTATTAACATTTTAAACCATTTTTTCCATTCTCATTTTGGCCCCAAACAGGTTTGCTACATCCCAAATGAACAGGAAGTCATTTTAAGAGAACGACTTCCCATCTTCAGAAGGTGGGGAGGGTGTTTTTCTGCCCTTTGGTCATTTGATGGGTTATAGATAATCTTGTTATTTAGGGGAAGAGATTACAAGCTGATAAATGGTCTTGTTAAATGGGTTTTGGAGGTTAGACCCAGGGACTTCTCTCTTTTTCTTTGCTGTATCCTTCTTTTTCTCCTATGTAGGAGTGAACAGATTTGAGAAAAAAATGGGACATAGACTTAGTATAGGAAATATCAAGAAAAAAGGACAGATTATTGAATATGCCCTTATACCTTTGTATATTGATACAAAAGTAATATTATATTTGGCTAAATTGGTATTGATCTTTTTATATTAATGCAAAATTAAGATGGTATTGTGCTACATCGGTATTGATCTTTGTATATTGATACAAAATTAAGATTATATTTGGCCACAATGATATTGACCCATGTATATTGATGCAAAATTAAGATTGTACTGGGCTACATAGGTATTGATCTTTGTATATTGATACAAAATTAAGGGTAATGCTTTTTAAAGGTATTGTACCTAGTAATGCTTAAAAATGAAATGTGACGTTTTGGCCTTTTGCTACCAACCATCATAAACTGTTTAGGATAATTAAGAAATGCAAACTAATAATCATGCATGCATGTCATTTTGTTAGGTACTATGACAGTCTATCACGGTTATTTTCTAAGATAATCAGAAATCAGCTAAGAGACAATCAACATTTGCTTATCTAAATACAAGAGATAGATAGGGGGCCTTCAAAAACCTCAAGAGATCTGCAGAATATGGCATTCAAAGATGTTTTCTTAAGATTTTTTGATACCGAGATATGTCAGCTCCTGACAGCACCCCTATTCTACTCCAAGTAGAAGATGAGCATCAGAGCATCTCCAGTGGGAGATGATTGAATTAGTGGCAAGCCTATCTCTTGGCAACAAAAACCCCTTGCTTCAACTGTAGACAGAATGCTGTTCAAAAAGGACAAAACTTGGAGGCAGGTAAGTTGACAGCCTAGCTCTGCCAAGACAGGGTAGGCAACTCCTTCATAATTCCTGCTCTACAATCAATGTCTGTCAGAGAAATGTGGCCATACAGCTGATGATTGATGCTGTAATGTATATAGAGAAAATGGGAACTCTCCAGGCAGCCACTGGTATGTCATTTCTTAGTTTTGGAAGCTGCAGGTCCTGCACTTTCTATATAACCAGATATATTTATCCCTCTCAGATCTCTGAGGTGGTTGAAGAATAGATAGCTGGAGTCCCATAGTTAAATTTTGGGTTGTTTAGGAATCAAGAGAGTGTTCTGGATCTAAGAAGATGTTTTTAAAATTGTGATGCAAGTTAGTATGAAAGCTGAGTTAGATATAGAACTTTAAACTCATGGAGATGGTTAGATAGTAGAAAGTTAAAGTCAGGTGCCAAATACATATGGACTGGACATTGGGAATGTATGCTAAGCCATATAACTCATAATTTTGGCCTATTTATTTCTGTTGTTTTGTATTGTATTTATTGTTATAAGAGAAAGAACCATTTGTTGGACTGAAAGGGGGAGCTGTTAGGGGGGAAAGATATATCTTAAACTTAAAAAAAGGGAAGAGGATGGGG
>CAJQZJ010000953.1:1148018-1198020 GCA_907164525.1 Lophiomys imhausi
GGTGGGAGGGTGAGACTGGAGGGGGCAGTAGGGAGGGGATTGTGATTGAGATGTAACTTGAAGAAATAAAAAATAAATTATAAAAAAAAGAAAGAAAAGACATGACCAGGACTAGTTAATATGAAGCAATAAGAAAACAATGTATGAAAGGAAAAATAAAGAAAATGGTGTATAATCCAGTTATAGCCTGTACTATGTCTTGCTTTCTTTTCTTGTTATGATAGAAAATTCTAACAAAAGTCCAAAAGCATTTACTCACAGTTGTAGGTGCAGCCAACATTATAGGAAAGTTAAGGCAGCAAAAACTTGAAATAGTTGGTCACAAAACATCCACAAATATGATGTAGACAACAATGAATGAATGCATGCTAGTGCTTATAATGCTTTTCTCAATTTCATATGAGCCAGTAACCCATGGTAATTCCCTCCACATACTGAAGATGGGTCTTCCTACAGTAATTGACATAATCAATATATTCATAATGGCTATGTCTTGATAACCATCTTTTATATGATTTCAGATTCTGACAAGTTGGCATCACTAGCCATTACAAAGAAGGACTAAATAAGGCAAATATAAAAGACCAAAATCAGGACAGTAACTATAACCTGAATATTAGTAGAAACAACTAGCAGTAGAAATGAGAATGAATAGATATTTAATATGAAAACTATTATAAATATCCATCATATGTATAATTGTATATAATGAAAAGCTACCCATTTATATGAAGTAAAATGACAAAAGTCAAGTTACAAAAACAATTTGCTTTGATTTCATATCTATGTAAATGTATTTGTAACTGTTAAATATGGTGCAATGTTAAGTGAGGCAAATATTATAAGAAACTTGAACTATATTAGTCCTATTTCTCTATGTCACTCAAGTATTTTAAGACCATTATTTACTTCAGATGTAAATAGTTCTTCCTAAGCCTCCAACATAACTACAGTTCTCAATAAGTTATTCTAGAAATATGGTGTAATCTTCTATAGGTGAAAAAGTGTTATAACATAGAAAATATGACATAATTGTGAGTGCAACAGATATTCAATAGCAATGTGGGGATATTGTGAATGGAATAATTATCTTAGTAGTTTCAATATAAGCATTAAATAGAAAAAATATTAAAAATAATTTAAAAAACTAAAAATGCTTTATAAAATTATTAGTGGGAGTAAATCTCCATTTAGTGCTCTACATATAAAGGTCAATAAATACATGATAGTTTTGTTTTGTTTTTATTGAATTTCTTCATAAAGTATATGTTGATAATATTCTTTCCTATCTCACAACCAATTCCAGATCTTCCTACCTTCCTATCAATAACATCATATATTTCCTCCATCTTAAAAATTAAAGTTATAAAAATCAAAACAGAAAAATGTGCTCTACTAAAAGGATGCTACAATAATAAATGAATGATATTTTAAAGATGTATTTAATCCAAATTTTAAATATGTGAAGTCTGATCTTTACAAAATATGAAAAGAATGAATATTCCACATTTAGTTTTTATCTTAATATAACTTTGTTACTAAAGGAGGAAAAAAAGATAAAACACGAGGAAAACTGATCCTGGTGCATTAGTTGACATCATTGAAAATTCTAATCACAGTTATTAATAAACTGATTTCTACATACCAATATACTAGAAAAATTTTAGAAATTTGATCGATCATGTTTGTTCAAGGATTGATGTCTTGTCTCAGCAAATAAAATTCTAGTAATATAGTTGTGTGCAGTTTACTAAATAAAAACAGAAAGGTGAAAACCTGATTTGTTCTTTCAGTGAAGTGTGAAATCTAGCATTTATTTATGTTTTTTGACAAAGAGTCTCATATAACACAGCCTAGTTTTGAACTCTCAGTGTGTTCAAGGATGACGTAAAGCTTGTAATCCTCCTGTCTGTACCTCCCCAGCAGTGAGAGTATCAGTCTGTGTCATCATGTTTTTTTATATGGTGCTAAAGTTTTCATGCATGCTAGGCAAATCCTCTACAAATGGTGCCAATCCTTTCCAACTTTTCAAAAGTAAAAATTTCAAATTATTTCACAAAAAAACAGTTGATGAGAACACTGCTATATAAGCAGATATATAACTAAAATTCAAAACATAATGAACTCCCATTATTCTAAAATTGAAACATGCCAATATTGAAAGCAAATAAACTTTGAATGGCATGGCATTTCCCAGGAAAGGAAACAAGATACAAGTAAGTATTCCAATGTATATAATTGAAATTAGAGGATCACTAAAATATTTTCAACATCATTTAAATAAGCTAACACAAAATGTAATAATGTTAGTGTTAGTGGTGAAGTTCAGATAGTGGGAGTCTTAGCTATTGGAGAGAATATAAATTGTTAACCTAACACGATACAATAATTTGATATTGGTCAGATAGAAATAGACTATAGCTTAGTGATTTAAATTTTTCAATGTGCAAACTCTGTGTGCTTTCACCAAGAATTTGTAATAAAATAGCAATAACAAAATAAGGAACATATACTCTCTCACACACAGAAGACCACATTCCAAAATACTGTTAATTGTGAAACAATATGAAGAATAGCATGATCACATTGACATAAGTGAGTACACTGGAATGTGTTAACATACATCAATTTCAAAAACATGAGAAAAATTAGTATAAAATATGATTTTATCTTCCGAAAATTTAAAACATAGGTTAAAATACATGCTTAATTACAACTAAATTATATATTATATATGTAATAAAATTTTAAATATATGCATAGAAGAATTCATGCAATATTTTATTATACTATTTCTATTTTCTTCTGGTTAGGAATAGATTAAAACAAGGGGTAACATACAGGAGGTTGCAATTACTCTGAGAGTATAACACTTCCTAAATTTCACAAACACAAGCTACTTTTTCCATTATGTTTTTAGTACAGAGTTAATTCTTTACAATTTAGGGGCTTTTCCATTATTTTTATTAATTCTGTTTGTCTATATGTGTGTGTTTGAATGAGTACATATGCCCATACATGCAGTTGCTTGTGGAGGCCAAAATAGGATGTTGGATCCCTTAGAGCTGGAGTTACAGCCCAAGTTTGAGTAGCCCAAGGTAAGTAACTAGAAACCAAACTTGGATCCTCTGGATAAAAAGCAAATTCCCTTAGCCACTGAGTTACAGTTCCGTCTCTAGACCTTTTCCTTCCTTCCTTCCTTTCTTACTTTCAATTTTATAAGTTTATACATTTTTATTCATTTTACATCCACTTGCCCTTCCCCCTCCCCTTCTCCTCAGAAAAGAGGAGAACCATACCATCCTACCCAGCACATTGAGTCACATCAGTTGTGAGCACGTCCTCTTTCATTGAGGCCAGACACTGCAGCCTCATTAGAGGGAAGTGATAAAAAAGCATATATTACAGTCCATGTCAGAGACAGCCCTCACTCTTCTTGCTAGGCAGCCCACATGGCTACCAAGCTGTCGATCGATTGCATATGTGTAGGAGGCCTAGGTCTAGTTCATGCATGCTCTTTGATTGGTGCTTCAGATTTTGTGAGTCCCCATCCATCTAGGTTAGTTGTCTCTGTTGATCTTCTGGTGGAGTTCTTCTCCCCTCCAGGCTTTCTATCTTTCCCTTCACTTTTCTGCCAGATATCGTGTGCTCTGCCTAATGTTTGATAATGAGTCTCAGCCTTTGTTTGGATCCTTTGCTTCATGGAGGTTCTCAGAGGACAGTTATGCTATGTTGTTTTCTGTAAGCAAAACAGTATCATTAATAGTGATAGGGGCTGGCTCTCTGCCTTGGGGTAGGTCTCAGGTTGTGCCGTTAATTGGTGGGGCATCAATCTTTGCTTTATCTTTATCCCTGAGCATCTTGTATACAGGGTAAATTTTGGGTTGAAGATTTTATGGGCTGAGAAGAAAATTAAGGAAACAACACTCTTCACAATAGCCACAAATAATGAAAACTATCTTTTTGTAACTCTAACCTAGCAAGTGAAAATCTTGTATGACAAAAACTCCAAGTCTCTGAAAAAAGAAATTGAAGAAGTTATTGAAAGATGGAAAGATCCCTTGTGTGCATGCATCTGCAGAATTAACATATAAAAATGGCCATCTTATCAAAACCAATTTATAAATTTAATGCAATTACCATCAAAATCCCAATACAATTCTTTAACGATCTTGAAAGAACAATTCTCAACTTTATATGGAAAAAAACCCAGAACACCTAAAACAAACCTGTAAAATAAAAGAACTTCAGGAGGCACCATCATTCCTTACTTTAAGTTACACTACAGAACAAGAGTAATACAGACTTCATGCCATAGAAACAGACTGGTTGATTACTGGAATTGCATTGGAGACCCAGAAATAAACCCACACACATATGAACACTTTATTTTTGACAAAGAAGCCAAAACCATACATTCAAAAAACGAAAGCATCTTCGACAAATGGTGCTGATCTAACCATGGTAGTCTGGATGTAGAAAAGGGTAACAGATCCATATTTATCACCTTTCATAAAACTCATGTCCAAGTGGACGAAAGACCTCAACATAAAATCAGATACACTAAATCTATTAGAAGAGAAATTGGACGGGTGGTAGTGGCGCACACCTTTAATTCCAGCACTCGGGAGGCAGAGGCAGGCTGATCTTTGTGAGTTCGAGGCCAGCCTGGTCTACAAAGTGAGTCCAGGACAGCCAGGGCTACACAGAGAAACCTTGTCTTGAAAAACCAAAAAAAAAAAAAAAAGAGAGAAAGAAATTGGATAACAGCCTTTAACTCATTGGCACAGGGGACTACTTCCTGAACAGAACACCAATAGCTTAGACTCTAAGATCAGCAATCAATAAGTGAGATCTCATGAAACTGTAAAGCTTCCGTAAGGCAATAGAAGCTGTCAAGAGCACAAAACAACAACCTACAGATTGGGAAAAGATTTTCACCAACCCTACATCTATCTGATAGAAGGCTAATATCCAAAATATATAGAGAACTCAAAAAAGTAAACACCAAAAAAAAACAAATAATCCAATTTAAAAATGGGGTACAGAGCTAAACCAAGAATTCTCAACAGAAGTATCTCAAATGGCTGAGAAACACTTAAAGAAATGCTCAACATCCTTAGTTATCAGGAAAATATAAATTAAAACAAATTTGAGATTCCAACTCATACCCTTCAGAATGGATAAGATCAAAAACTCAAGGAACAGCACATGCTGGCAGGGATGTGGAGAAAAAGGAAAACTCTTCCATTGCTTGTGAGATTACAAACTTGTTCAACCACTTTGGAAATCAATCTGATGGTTTCTCAGAAAATTGGGAACAGTTCTTCCTCAAGACCCAACTATACCACTCTTGGATATATGCACAAAAGATACCCCACCTACCACAAGGACATTTACTCAACTATGTTTATAGCAGCTTTATTTATAATAACTGGCTGGAAACAACTTAGATGTCCCTCAACCAAAGAGTATATTAAAAAAAACTGTGGTACATTTACACAATGGAAATACTACTAAGTTATTTTAAAAAATCATGAATCTCACAGGCAAATGGTTGGAACTAGAAAATATCATCCTGAATGAGGTAACCCAGACCCAGAAGACACATATGGCATGTACTTAGTCATAAACTGATACTAGCCATATCATAGGATGCTAACCATACAGCATTCCACAGACCCAAAGAAGGTAAGCAACTAAGAGGGCCCAAGAGAGTATGCTTGAATCTCACTCAGAAGAGGAAATAGAATAATAGACAGGGCAAGTGTATGGAGAGAGGGAACTGGGTAAGACAGGGAGAAAGGAGGGAAGGAGGATGGAGATCAGTTGTTGTGAGAACAGAGGCAGGAGGTGAGAGAGCTAAGATGTAGACATTTCTTTTTTTGTAACTATAGTTCTATTTTTCCAGTGTCTTCCAACATATTTGATGACATCTTCATTTGTACATGTCTTTTTGGCTATATGTATTAATGTTTTAAGTATGTTTTTTTATTTTTGTAATAACTCAAGTGATTATATATTGAGTTCCATAACTTTTATTTCCATTTTAACAACTGCAATTATTGTCTTCTTTTAAATGAAAGGAATCTACTAAAGGAATTGAGAGTTGATGACTTGGAAAGGAAAATCTAGCAACTTCTCAATAGGCAAACACTTCAGAAAAGGAAAGGTTCTCCTGGAAGCATGAGTGGCTGAGGGGATTATTAAAACAGAGCCAAGGACAAAATATTTTGTTTTCTTAAAATCATACCTATGTTTGAAACTTTAGGCATCAATTTTTACAAATATACTTATTAGTACTCTGTGAGATTTGTACAATGTATTTAATTATAATCACATTCCCTCAACTTTTCTCTACTCACCAAAAATTGTCCTTTATAAAAACAAACAAGCCTTCAAAGTCAATTGTATTGCCCAAAGATTTGTGATCTTCCACTGAAGTGCAGTTGACTTGCCATGTGCTACACTCTTAGAGAAAAATCGACTTTCTGGGCTGCTAACATTTGACAAAATCACCATGTCAAGTGGTAGAAATTTATGCCCAACTTACCCTGTACCTGCTGGAAATTGGTCTGGCCTCAACTTGAATAGATTATTATGCACTCTAGCACAACTGCTGGGAGTTTCTATGTGTAACATTCCTTCTACCAAGAAAATGTTTCCTTATGATCATAAACTCTCTGATTCTTATACTTTTTTCTGCCCCACTTCTGCAGTGATTCTTGAGCTTTGGGAGGAAAGGTATATGATGCATGTCCACTTTAGAGCTAAGCATTCTGAAATCTCTTATTCTCTGTATCTTGGCTAGTGGTGAGTCTCTGTGTCAATCCCTAATAAAATAGAAGCTTCTACACGAGGGTTGAGCAGTGCATTGGTCTATCAGTATAACAGTAAATCCTTTTGGAGTAGGTTTAATACTATGTTCATTTAACACCATAACAGTAATAGGTTCTCTTCTGGGTCCTATGACCCAACTAATCAAATGTTTGTGGCCAAATAATGGTACCATATATGGCTTTAATCTTTTACATCAGGCCTGACACCCAAAGAGAAAGCTTTTAGTTACCCCATGATGTTCTTGCTGCTGTTGAACCGGTAGTCTTATATTGCCACGCAAAAACCATTGATTGTTGTATCTCATAGAAATCACAGCTGGGTAAGACTGATGATTACTTTTTTCCTATAAAAGCTCACCAATAGGGTTTAATCTTCCAGGCCTTTATCAGCTTGCTCTCATCATGTTCGGTGAGGCAAGTTGTATGTGGTGTCTTCAGCAATAGAGTTACTATCAAGTTCTGAGGAGGAAGCAAGAGCAATGGCAGTAGCCTGTAATTTTTAGTTAATTTTCAAAGCTGTAGATTTTATTGTTGTTGTTTTTGGTTTAGAATGGCGACTCCCTTTGATGTATTAAACATATTTATGTTAAGTTCTGTCAGAATCTTAACTATTATATCTCGTAATTGAACTTATAGTCATGTGACTCATAAATGATTACTTCAAAAGCAGTTTCAGAAATTAGTTGAAGGGCTGAAGAGGTGGCTCAACAGTTAACCACTCTACAAGCCTAGAGTTCTGGAAATGACAATAACCCTAGCTCCCACTGGAAGTAGTGATAGAGAAAGAATCTAGATGATGTCTGCCTGTCTTTAGTCTATCCAAAGAAATATAAGCCACAGCTCTGCAAGGAGAGACTATCAGAATGAATAAGTGGAGAGTGATAGAGGGAGATAGAGATATTCTATGCCATCTTCCAGCTTCTGTGATTTAAACACACATGCACACACACACGGGGGGGGGGGGGGGGGACAGAGAGAGTTATTCAAATAGAAATAATGAGTTTTGTCTATATTGTTTAACATGTCCAAACATCATCTGTTCAAGGCCAAAGTATAAATATTGAAGATTATCAAGTATTATTGGTTCTCTGTCATCAGTTATTACTATTGAATGAAGGGTTGGGGGTATCGACATATTAAGGAAGTTTTGATAAAGTTAACATTTCTACATAAGTTTCTATTTGCAAAGGTATTTCTTTATTCAGTCTTTTGATGCTTTTTAAAGGACCTTTATCATTTCAAATATTGCTGAAAACCCTTTCAAACACAATTGTTGGAGTCTATTTTCTGCTTAAAAAATGTAAAAATCTTCTTTGTACTAACAGGAAAAAACATAAAGCTCTAATAAATGTCACTCATTACCTGGCTCCAACCTATCTTTTCAATCTTGTCTTTTGCCTGTAGGTCTTCACACAGAATTAATGGCTCTCATACATGATCTTCAAAAGTGAAACAAATAATAATTTTGAGAACAAGTGGCAAAACCTTTTTAAATGCAAAAAGTATACATAACCTGTGAGTGTTAGACACTGCTCTTATCTTTCAGGAGGGGATGTTATAACTGTATGAAGGCAATTATTTTACTATGATTGTAAAGTCTCTTACCCTATCTAGGTTTATTTTGTTGCAGATTTTATAATAAAAATATTTTTAGGGACAGGATGGCTCAGTGTTTACTGTATAAGTATCACAGCCTGAATTCAGGTTTCAAGCACCAAAATAAAATGCAGGCATGACAGCTCATGTCTGTAACTCCAGAGTTAGGAAGGGACACAAGGCTCTTAACAGGACCTGATCAGCTAGTCAGTCTAGTTGAACCAGAAAAGCTGGAGATTCAGTAAGTTGTCCCTGTCTCAAGAAATAATGTGGAGAGAAGAAAAACATCAACTATGTATCTGTGTGATGTATGTGTGTGAAATGGCACCAGCATGCATATCTAGAAATGTAAAAATGCTCATACAACACACCCACAAACAACAAAATAAGATGAAAACTTTCTATAATGGGGATTATTTTGTGCACTATAAAAATGCTACTTTTGTTGCATGTTTACTATATACCATAGGTTGCTTATTGTTACTTTTTCCTGTTTCATAGTTAAAATGTAATTGAGAGCTTATTTGTACATATCTTCAAATCCATGGTACCTAGTATACAAATAGGAATGAGCAACAACTCCAGTAACTGAATGCAGAGCCTGAGACTTGGCTACCATGTGTGAATTCCTGAGGGGTCGTCCTCTAAAATATATTATCAAAAAAGGGGGAGAGTGATTATAATTATATTTTAGTTAAAATATATAATTGCTTTAAAGTGAGATAGACATCTACAGATTTACTGAATGCATAAGTGATATATGTTAAGTTCAGGTTCATTAAAAGTCACCACTTAAGTAGTTTTCTTTTCCAAATACTGTCTCTGACCACTTATCTATGCTTTGAGGATCCATTAACAGCAAATTTTAAAACAAAACATACTTGCTTTACATTCACAGGTGACTTATCTGATGAAGACTACAGAATGATGTTAATTATGTGCAAGAGCAGTGAAGTATATTTCATCCTAGGCTCTATCAAAAGCAAGTCACTGTGAAATGAACAGAATAATTTAACAATACACAATGCATAAAAGGCCCTTTAAACCTTAAAGGTCTTCAGGACATACTCTTAATTTGATTTCTGTTTTGTTGTGTTATCTTCATTTAATGGTCTTTAGTTCTCTTTATTATAAATGTAAGTTTTAAGGGTCAAATTAATTTAATTTCACTTTGGCTTTGGAATGCTTAAATGCAAGGTTGTGAAAACCACTAGCTTAAAACATGTGCACTGCAAAAATTTCTGCCAAGGCCTCCTAAGTCACCAGGACAACCTTAATAAGGAGACTGAGCAAAGGAGAGTTCACAAGTATATTGTAATAGAAAATTATGGCTATCCAAGACAATATCAACATTCAAAATAACATTGTGTCTTCTTGAATCCCTTCCTCCAGTAGTAGAATGTTTTTCTAACCCTTTCTATTTCAAAAATTCATGCTTGCTCAAGGAACACTCAAATTTGCTTTCTCGTGGGATATCTTTCCTTGTTGACTTCTGTCAAACTTTCATTTCTCTAAACCACTTGCTTAAAGCAAACAATCTCTTTAGTTAGTTCTAATAGTATCTTTAGCACTTTGGTCGTTTTAGCTCAGCAAGTAAATTATAATTTCTTGGAGAGAAAGGGGAATATGCCTCATTGTTTTTTATCTATCTTCCAAATATTACATTATATTTGTTCTTAATTTGTTTATCTTCATATATGTGTGCTGCATTTACATCATTTGGCTGCTTCCATGTATTCTCTCCAGTCCCTTCCCACCACATGCTTCCTCTCAAATTCATGACATTTTCTTTAATTACTATTGATACTTGTATTATAATTTTAAAAAGTGTCCCATAATTAGTAATAATCTTGAGCACAGAAAAGTTAATAGAAACAAAATTATTCATACACAATAATTTTTAGGGAACTCTAAGATCTAACACGTTCTTTCTTGATATTAATTTTAACTGTGGAGGCCATGTTAATTAGCTAAATGAGTTTGAGGTTATGCATCTTTGCACTGTATCTCAGCTCAGCTATTTCTTTTTATTAATTCTGCAACATTAGCCATTTTTAAAATCTAATTATGTCTCTTCTGTGTTATATTAATGACAAAAACATTTTTTGTGTTAAGATTGTTGAGTCATTCTTTGTAAAGTCTAGATACAAATGCGTCTGTCAGCTGGTAAAGATTTTTGTTCCTCATTCTGTATTCTGTAGGCCACCTTCTCATATGAGTGATGCTGTTCATGTATGTACAGAAGCCCTTTAATTTTATGTGGTCTGATTGATATATTAACCTTGTCTTAATGTTTGTGCTGCAAGAGTCTTATTTAGAAAGATCTTCCTTTTACCAATGAATTAAAACATATTCCCTATTTTATCCTTTATCATATTCAGGATGTCTGACTTTATGTTACAGTCCTTGATCCATTTGGAGCTATGTTTTATTATGAATGAGAGATAGGGGTTTTCTTAGGTTTACTATTGCTGTGATGAAACACCAAAAACAAAAGGAGCTTGAGGAAGAAATAATTTATTTGGTTTATACAGCTTAGGTCATGGTCTATTGAGGGAAACCAAGCAGGAACACAAACAGGCAAAAATGCGGAGGTAGAAGCTGATTCAGAGACCAGGGAGGAGCACTGCTTAGTGGGTACCTCTTATGGTTTGCTAATCCTGCTTTCTTACCACCAGCTTGATCTTGTTCCACCTACAAAGACTGCACCATCCTCATTAATCACAACTTATTTTTCTCGGGGTATAAAAATATTTACTTTATTATTTTTATTAGATTTATATTATTTGAAACAATTTTAAAAATTCAAGTTATTTTGATAATATTCTTCCTCTCTTTCAAGTCCTTCCAGGTCCTTTGTCCCCTCTACACATTCAAGCTTTAATTTCTTTCAAAAAAACAAACAAACAAATAAGATGCCAATACAAAAGCCCCCAAAATCAACAACTCCCCCAAGTAAACCCCACTAAACTGCAAGCAAATAAAAGTATACACACATAAAAACAACAACAAACAAGTAAGCAAACAAAAAACAGAAACAAACAAGCAAAACCCTTCTGAATGACAATAATATGTTGTCCAACTCCTCTTAAGCATGAGACCTGTCCTGGAATGGTGGTTATAACCAGTGTTACTTTATTGGAGAAAATAAATTTTCATTCTTCCATCAGGTATAACTGGTGGTTCCATTGTTAACATTTACTCTAGTGGATAGGTTTTCATTTATTCATTCATTCATTCATCCATACATTTTTTAAAAATATAGTAAGGTAAAACAAAAAACTATCACATTATCACATCAAAGTTGGACAAAGCCAATCAATAAAAGGAAAAGAGTTCAAGAGACCTACTCAGTAGCACACTCAGGAGTCCCATAAGAGGACACTGTGATGGAGATGTAACCTGAAGTAATAAATAAATGTTAAAAAAAAACCCAAGTAATTTTGACATCTAACCAAAAAACAAAAAAAAACAAAAGAAAGAAAACAAAAACAAAAACAAAAAACTCTAGCTTGTGTAAAGTTGACACAAAAACTAGCTGGTACAGGGATCCACTTTTGTTCTACCAGTAGCTACTCAGTTTAACCAGATCCGTTGAAGATGTCTTTATTTCAGTCTGAACATTTGGCTACCTTGGAAAATCAGAAGGCTGTAGAAGTCCAGGCTTATATATGGGTCCTCAATTCTATTTCATTGATCAGTCTACATTTATGCAACTACAGCACTTATTTTATTACTATACCTTATAGCACAACTTGAGAACTCCAACATTTGGCTAGTCACAATTGTTTTGGCTATCTTAGGGACTTTCCTGTTTCTATAAGAAATTTGAGGGGACTTCTTCCATGTCTATGAAAAGTTACATTGGAATTTTGATGGGTACTGCATTGAATCTGTAGATTGCTTTTTGTTAGGATGGGAATTTTACTAAATAATTTGAGGAGCATTGGTAGTACTTCTTTGAAAGTCTAGAATACTTCTATGCCAAGTGCATCTAGGCATGAGTTTTTTCTTTTTTCTTTTTTAGTTGAGAGATTTTAATTGCTACTTTCATCTAATTATATATCATTTAAATTTATTTAAATTATTCATTTTACCTTGATGAAGTTTTGGTAGGCCATATGAATTTAGGAGTTTTAGAATATACAAAGAATTAAAACAACAAATATCAAGAAAACAAGCAATACAATGAAAAATAAGATATGGGAATAAACAGAACATTCTCAAAAGATGAAATACAAATGAATAAACATGTTTTTCAAAAACTCGGAATCCTTGGTTATCATGGTAATTCAAATTAAAACCACTTTGTGATTGTCTATTATTCTAGTTAAAATGGTTGTGTTTTTCAAAAAAGAGGACAAATGCTGGAGTGGATCTGAAGAAAGGGGAACACCTATTCACTACTGGTAAGATTGCATAATGGTGCAGCCCAGTGGAAATTAGTGTGCAGCTTTCTCAGAAAGCTAGACAAGGTTCTACAACACAATCAGCTATACCATGCTTGGAAATATGCCCAAAGGGCTCTATATCCTATTATACAGATGCGTGCTCATCTATGTTCATTTGTGTTCAAATATTCACAGAACACAGAAATCAGAAAGAGCCTGAATACACATCAACTGATGAATGGATAATCAAAATGTTGTACAAGTACACAATAGACTAAAAGTCAGCTATTAAAATGAATTTATTAAATTTAAATGGAGAAGGATGGAGCTGGAAACAATCTTTCTTACTGAGGTAACCAAAATTCCCCCAAAGACTGTTTTCTCTTTTTTGTGATCCTTACCTTAGAATGTTTAGATATTTACATTTCATTTGGAATACTCATCGAGGTCAGGGAATTAGGACTGGAACATGGAGCAGAGATGTTTCAAGGTAAGCTAAGTAGAATGAACTGGCATCAAAAGATAATGGGACTAAGGAAACAGGAAGGACTAAATAGTTTGAGGAATAGAAGAGTAGAGTGGAAGAATGTAGACAACGAGAAATTAATAACACTAAATTCCCTTTAAAAAGTGATAAGGCAATCTCCAACTAGTATATAAGCTTCTTCAAGTATACCTATATATACATAAAAAGAGTTTAAATGGAGTCATTGTGTAAGGAGTGACTATGCTCCTATTATATACCACAGACTACCAAGTAAAAGTCCCAGTGCCAAAATTTAACTATGAGACTCTAGCTATCTATTCTTCAACCACCTCAGAGACCTGAGAGGGATAAATATATCTGGTTATCCAGGAAGTGCAGGGCCAGCGGCTTTCAAAACTAAGAAATGACATACCAGTGGCTGCCTGGACAGTTCCCATTTTCTCTCCATACATTACAGCATCAATTTTCAGCCGTTTGGCCCCATTTCTGTCGCAGAAGATGTTTTAAAAATTGTGATGCAATTTAGTATGAAAGCTGAGTTAGATATAGAAGTTTAAACTCATGGAGATGGTTAGATAGTAGAATGTTAAAGTCAGGTGCCAAATACATATGGACTGGACATTGGGAATGTATGCTAAGCCATATAACTCTCATAATTGTGGCCTATTTATTTCTGTTGTTTTGTATTGTATTTATTGTTATAAAAGAAAGAACCATTTGTTGGACTGAAAGGGGGAACTTCTGGGGGGGAAAGATATACCTTAAACTTAAAAAAAGGGAAGAGAATGGGGGGGTTGAGGGTGGGAGGGTGGGACTGGAGGGGGGAGTAGGGAGGGGATTGTGATTGAGATGTAACTTGAAGAAATAAAAAATAAATTATTTTTAAAAAAGGTCCCAATGACAGGAATGAGTTAGCTCATTTGAAGTTGTAGATAAGTGAGGTTGTATAGACTCCTAAACATTCCAATCTATTAACATACTCTTTGTTGCATGCATATCCTAGAAAATGACAGTAAAGCTATTGCTAAAGACACAAATTATTTAAGTTATAGAACACAGAAAAATAAAGCTGATTCTGTCCTTGAAACTTTTTTATTATAATGTTTGCTTATTGCATCAAGTTCCATCTCCATCATAGTGCCCTCTTTCCACCCCTCCCATTCCACCCTCCCACCCTCTCCTCCCACTCCCACCCATCCCACTCCTCTGATGTAGAGTGTCCCTACAAATCAGCCCTTCTAATTTCAACAGTCATATAAGGACTAAGAGTTTCCTCTTACACTGGGGGCCTACATGGTAGCACCCCTAGGGCAAATTGTCCCTCTGATAGGTAACAAAGTTTATGTTCCTGATCTTTCTTATGTGTTGGTTGTAGGATAGTTATCCTGTGCTATATGGTTAAATCCAATTATAAGTGAGTAGATGCCATGTGCATCTTTCTGAGTATGGGTTAGCTCACTCAGGATGAGCTTTTCTAGTTCCATCTATTTGGCTCTGAATTGTATGATTTCCTTATTTCTGATAGCAGAGTAGTATTGCATTGTGTAAATGTACCACAGCTTTTTTATCCATTCGTCAGTTGAGGGACATCTGGGTTGTTTCCAGTTTCTAGCTATTACAAATAAGGCTGCTATGAACATAGATGAGGAAACTTCCTTGTGGTTTGGTGATGAATCATTTGGGTGGATACCCAGAAGTGATATGGCTGGGTCTTGAGGTAGAGCTATTCCAAGTTTTCTAAGATATTGCCAGACAGATTTCCATTGTGGTTGTACAAGTTTGCAGTCTCACCAGGAATGGAGGAATGTTCTCCTTTCTCCACAACCTTGCCAGCATGTGCTGTCATTTGAGTTTTTGATCTTAGCTATTCTGAAAGATGTGAGATGGAATCTCAGACTTTGCTTGAGTTTCATTTCTCTGATGATTAAGAATGTTGAGCATTTCTACAAATGTGTCACTGCCATTAGAAATCTTCTTTTGTGAATTCTCAGTTTAGCTCTGTTTCCCCCACCCCTTTCATTTGATTATTTGGTTTCTTGGTGTTTAATTTCTTTAGTTCTTTATAAATTTTGGATATTAGCCCTCTGTAGGAAGTGGGGTGGTAAAGATCTTTCCCAATCTGTTGGTTGCCATTTTGATCTAGTGTAGTATACTTTGCTGTACAGAACCTTTTCAGTTTCATGAGGTCCCATTTATTGATTGTTGGTCTTAGAGCCTGAGCTATTGGGGTTTGGTTCAGGAAGTTGTCATCTGTACCAATGAGTTCAAGGCTTCCCCCATTTTCTCTTCTATTAGATTTAGTGTGTTGGGTTTTATGTTAAGATCTTTGACCAACTTGGACTTAAGTTTTGTGCAAGGTGTTAAGTGTGGGTCTAATTTCATTCTTTTACATGTTGACATCCAGTTAAACCAGCAACATTTGTTGAAGATGCTGTCCTTTTCCCATTTCTGGTTTTGGCTTCTTTGTCAAAAATTAAGTGATCATAGGTGGTTGGGTTCATTTCTGGGTCTTCAATTAGATTCCATTGATCCACTGGTCTGTTTCTATACCAGTACCATGCTGTTTTTATCACTATTGCTCTGTAGTATAGCTTGAAATCTGGGATGGTAATACCTACAGATTTTTTTTTATTATTGTACAGGATTGATTTAACTATTCTGGGTGTTTTGTTATTCCATATGAAGTTGAGAGTTGTTTCTTCTAGGTGTATAAAGAATTGTGTTGGTATTTTGATAGGAATTGCATTGAATCTGTATATTGCTTTTGATAGGATGGCCATTTTTTATTGTGTTGATCCTACATATCTATGAGCATGGTAGGTCTTTCCATCTTTTGATGTCCTCTTCAATTTTTTTCTTCAAGTACTTGAAGTTCTTGTCATACAGGTCTTTCACTTCCTTGGTTAGAGTTACCCACATGTATTTTATATTGTTTGTGGCTATTGTGAAGGGTGTTGTTTCCCTAATTTCTTTCTCAGCCTATTTATCTTTTGTATAAAGAAGGGCTTCTGATTTTTTTTTAATTAATTTTGTATCCAGCCACATTGCTGAAGTTGTTTACCAGTTGTAGTAGTTCTCTGATGGAATTTTTGGGATCACTTATATATACTATCATATTTTCTGCAAATAGGGATAATTTGATTTCTTCATTTCCAATTTGTATCCCCTTGATCAGCTTTAGCTGTCTTATTGCTCTAGCAAGAATTTCAACTACTATGTTGTAAAGATATGGTGAAAGTGGACATCCTTGTCTTCTCCCTGAATTTAAAGGAAATGCATTAAGTTTCTCTCCATTTAATTTGGTTCTTGTTACTGGCTTTCTCTATGTCACCTTTATTATTTCTAGGTATGGTCCTTTTATGCCTGTTTTCTCCAGGACTTTTAGCATGAAGGGGTGCTGCATTTTTTTCAAATACTCTTTCAACATCTAGCGAGATGATCATGTGTTGTTTTTTCTTTTAGCTTGTTTATAACTTGATGGATTTTCATATGTTGAACCAACCCTGCATTCCTGGGATGAAGCCTACTTGATCACGGTGTATGATATTTTGATGTGTTTTTGGATTCGTTTCAGCAGTATTTTATTAAATATTTTTGCTTCCATGTTCACAAGGGAAATTGATCTGAAGTTCTCTTTGTTTGGTCTTTGTGTGGTTTAGGTATCAAGGTGATTGTAGCCTCATAGAATGAGTTTGGCAGTGTTCCTTCTGTTTCTATTTTGTGGAAGACTTTGAAGAGTATTGGTATTAGCTCTTCTTTGAAGGTCTGGTAGAATTCTGTGCTGAAACCATCTGACCCTGGGATTTTTTTTTTTTTTTGGTTGGAATATTTTAGTGACTGTTTCTATTTCCTTAGGCATTATCGGACTGTTTAATCTGTTAACCTGATCTTGATTTCACTTTGGTAGTTGGAATCTATCAAGAAAGTTGTCCATTTCACTTAGGTTTTCAAATTTGGTGGAATACAGATTTTTAAAGTAGAACCTAATGTTCTCTGGACTTCCTCAATGTCTGTTGTTATTTCTCCCTTTTCTTTCCTGATTTTGTTGATTTGTGTTTTTTCCCCTCTGCCTTTTAGTTAATTTGGCTAAGAGTTTATCTATTTTGTTGATTTTCTCAAAAAAACAACTCCTAGTTTCATTGATTATTTGAATTGTTCTTTTTGCTTCTAAGTTGTTAATTTCAGTCCTAAGTTTGATTTCTGGCTTTCTGTTCCTCTTGGGAGTGTTTGCTTCTCTTTTTTTTTCCCAGTTCTTTCAGTTCTGTTGTTAATTCGCTAATATGAGTGTCACAATTTTATTTTTGAAGTCACTTAGTGCTTTGAACTTTCCTTGTAGCACTGCTTTCATTGTTTCCCATAGGTTTGGGTATGTTGTGCCTTCATTGTTGTTTGATTTTAAGAAGTCTTTGATTTCCTTCTTTATTTCTTCCCTGACCCAGTGGTCATTCAGTAGAGGGTTGTTCAGTTTCCATGAATGTGTATGTTTTCTATTATTTCTGTTGTTGTTGAAATCCAGCTTTATTCCATGTTGGTCTGAGAAGATACAAGGGGTTCTTTCAATTTTCTTGTATCTGTAGAGGCATGCTTTGTGTCAACTATGTGGTAGATTTTGGAGAAGGTTTCATGCAGTGCTGAGAAGAAGGTGTATTCTTTTGTGTTTGGGTGAAACGTTCTGTAGATATCTGTTAGGTCCATTTGGTTCATGACCCCTGTTAGACTCATTCTCTGTTTGTTTTCTGTCTCAATGAACTATCCATCATTGTGAGTGGGCTGTTGAATCTCCCACTACTAATGTGTGGAGATCTATGTGTCAATAAAGTAAGGGGTATGGACCTGGAAGGGATTAAAGAAATAGGTGAATGTGATCAAATTACATCACATAAAATTCTCTAAGAGCAAATATAAAATTTAAAAATTTGTCAACACAACTGAATAAAATTAGAAGTTGAGCACACTGTATAGCTCTTAAAATGTACTAGCACATAGTTAATGTGCTAGTAATTTTCTTATTCTAAATTAAATTTTAAAAATGGGATTAGGATTTATATCTAGGTTTTTTGACTCCAGAAACTTCTAGAGTCAGGCTGACTAGGATACAAATATGGTAAACATTTCCAACTACTTTATCATACATAATTAAATGTGTTGGGTGTTCCCTAATAAATTACTAATTGTCTTGCAATAAGTAATTTATTAAAGACTTAATATTATTAGCATGTAGAGTATTTAGTACATTGCTGTGTATAGTTAGAATATGGGAAAACATTTGAGACAACAGAGAATATACATTAGGCAGATTTTTTTAGGATTTTACTGATCTTATTGAAGAAGGAAGAGATGAGGGTGATCAATAATACATAATGTATAATAAGTGAAGTGTAATTAACCTTTATAGTCTCTAATAATAAAATAAGGAAACATAGAGAAGTTGATCTAGAAAGGAACTGGCCATACTCACATAGATTGTTCCTTCCACTATACCCTAATTATTCAACGTAAATTTATATTCCCACTTTATCCACTTTTTGTCAGATCTTCAGCATGGCTTTATTATCTTGGTTTTTGTTTGACTTGACTGATTTTCTGATACTATAGCACAGGCTAAAATTGAGTAAACTGCTACCTCAGCACGTCACCTCCAAATAGCAATATATATTGACTCTCTGTCAAACATCAAACTGATCTTTTAAATTGCTTTGATGACTTATAAGGCTGTGTTTATTGTAGGCCTATGTTTATTATATAATGACTAGGTGTTATGGCTTAGAATGGTCTATACAGATCTTTAGAATTGAATAAGACACTTTATCACTTTCCAAAAAAATGAAAATGAAGCCACCTTTGACCTTGGACCTGATCGAAGAACAAACACCTTTAACTTGCCAGTAGACAAATACAGTACACAACTGACAAACACAGAAGTAGGAATAGCATGGGTAAAAGTCAAAAATATATATGTATTTTCTATTTTCATTGATTTTATTACTACAGAATAATGGGGTTAAGCGATTAAGATGTATATTTGAAAGTACAAACCTTAATAAAAAAGTATATTATAGAATTAGTATTGTCCACAAGAATGCTGGGAATATTTACATAGGCTCCACTCAACTTATTTTTAAATAAAGTCTAATTTTCACGGATTAATTTGCTTTTATTTTGGTTCCTTTGCAGGTGAACAGCTACAAATCCAGTCTTCAAATGTGTCCTCTTGTATTAGCTTATACACAGTCTTCATTTTGCTTGTGATACACTATCCAAAACTCTTGACTATTTAGTTACTTCCTAGTTCTCAGTTTTTATCACAATGACTATTTTCAATAAACCAGCTTTAAACTTAATCCATTTAACGTTCATTTACATCACATGAAATAGTAACAGCATTGTGTTTTTATGTGTAATTTCACTTTCACATAATTATATTCTCAGACAGAGGAAAGAATAAATCATCCTTTATGAAAACTTTTCTCCTTTATATTCCTGTACACAAGTATGTGCTCACATATGCAAACAAACACATACACACAGAGAGATCTTTTCTTGTGAAATAAAGGGAAAGTTTAATTTTTGGTAACAGGATAGAGTTCATCAACTTCTTATTTTAAAGGAATAATTTTAAAAACTACATATTCTATGACTTACTATCATGGACTAATTTAATAGCTCAGTAATCCCTTTGCTGTACAGAGGAAGAAAGAGAAATATGTATAAATGAAAAATTATTATTTTGTTATATTAATAGATATTGATAGAAAGTTAAGATTATTATGCTTTATATACACTTAAAGATAAAATTTAGTTTCAAATTTTCAAGATTTCTTTTGAAAAATAAAAAATTGTTTTTCTTCTATTGTCCAAAAGACAATTTGCTCTAGGAAAGATATTACATGCCATCTTTTTATGGCATGAATGGAGACTTACAAATGTCTTTCTTCTGTTCAAACAGCAGAAAATATTCCTTCATTGATTTGTGCATTCTACACATCCCAGGCATTTTGGTAATTGCAGAACTATATGTTAATTGTGAGAAATTATATATTTTCAGAACAATGGGACCTGAGTCCAAAGAAGACAAGACAAGTAACCCAAATGATCCAGCCTCACAGACTGCCTCAATAGCTGTTTCCTCCAAAATCTGCATCCAGAACAACTTCAAACAGCTTCCTCAAATGGCCCAGCCTCAAAGATTGTTCCAGACTGAACTTCAATAAATCCCTGGACTTTCCTACCCAAAATCACAGCTTTGAACTACAAACTGCTCAGGACATTCAAATTGTTGAGCATATAGAGACTGGACAACAAGTATTACTATTAAACTGATTAACCATTTTTTTCCATTTTATTTGGGCCCCCAAACAGGTTTTCTGCATCCCAATTCCACAGGAAGCAGTTTTAAGAGAGCAACGTCCCATTCCTAAAAAGTGGGGTGGATTCTTTGGTTATTTGGTCTGTTATAAATGTTGTTTAGGAGTAATGGTTACAAATTGTTATATGGTCTTGTTAAACAAGGTAGAGAAAGTTAGACTTGGAGATCTCTTTTTCTTTTCTCTATCCTTCTTTCTCTTTTATATAGGGAGAAAAGACTTGAAAAGAAAAAGGGGGGAATATATTTATATAATATAGAAATGATAAGATATAAGGATAGATTATTGAATCTGCTCTGAAAATCAAAACTATTGTTATTCTCAAATAAGGTTATTTTTCAATACATTGGTATAGAATTTTGTATATTGATACACAAATAAGGTTAAATTCTGATCCATTGGCATAGAATTTTATATTTAGACACATGTTATGCATAGTTAAACTTATATAAGGTATTGTGCCTATACAATTCATTTAAAAATACAAGTTCACTTCCAATCCTTTTATGGGTTGCTATTGCAATCTATTTAGGAGTTTGGGTAATACAAACTGCTGGCCAGTCAAGCTTCTGGCCATTTCAAATACTAATCTTAATTTATCACAAAATAGGGTTAATAGGTTAAACAGATAGTAAATGGATAAAAATATACAGTTTGTTCATAGATAGGAGATAGATGATAGATAGATTCATAAATAAATCGATAGATGTCTTCAAAACCCTCAGAAGCATACAGAAAATGACATGTAAAGATGTTTTTATTATTTTAAGAATTGTTTGACTTAAAACAGTCAGCTCCTGACAGCTCCCATTTGACTTGGAAGAAGACAATGAGCATCAAAAAGAAATCTCCCATCAGGAGATAATTCCTATTAGGCAAAAAAGCCCCTTCTCTCTAAACAGACTATATAAGGTCCAAAGATAGATCAGAGCTTAAATGCAGGTAAGTCAATGTCCTGATTCTGCAGAGACAGAATGGGAAAATTCTTATTTCCTGCTGCACAATTCAGTCTGTGAAAAATGCTTGGCCAGAAGGCTGAAGATGATGCTCCAAAGATATCAAGAGATATTTGGGACTGTCTAGGCAACAAACTGTCATATTTCTTTTTGGAAGATGCTCTCCTATGCTTCCTACTCAATGAAATAGTAATTTTATCCCTTCTTATGTCTTTGATAGGGTTGAAGGCATAATAGCTATTAAATTTCAATTAAACTTAAATTATTTATGATATAAAAGGAAATATAGGTTATGAAAGAAATTGTTTAGGTTCAGAACTTTAGACACACCAAGATAGATAGATGATTTTTTTCTTCTTCAAGATTGCCTGATACAAATAGGCTAAATACTATGTTTGTAACTTTTATATATGTTTTCTTGATGGTTTCATATTTGTTCTTACTGGTTTACTATATGAGTTTAAAAATTTAGCATTTTTTTAGACAAAACGAGGGAATTGATGGGTTAGTGTTAAGCATTCTAAATGTTAATTAGTTGGTCCTCCTTGCTGTCTGTTACTGACATTGACTCTTATTGGCTAAAATAAATGCTGAGGCCTGAGATTGGGCAAAGACAGAGAAAGGTGGGACTTCCTGAGATTAGAACAGGAAGCCTGCACTTTAGACAGAGGATTAATTCATTCCAGCCAGGAGCAGCAGGAAGAAGATGGCATTCCAGACAGGAGCAGCAGGAAAGAGGATGCACACCATGGGTTAGGAAAAGGAACCTCATTCCACATGGCCAGGAACATTGGCATAGCATGGAGAATGGCAGTCCAAGGGGATGTATGTATATATGGGGTCATATTTGGGTAATAGAATTAAGAGCTAGCTTAGGTGGGCCAAGATTGCTCAATTCAGGTCAAGGCTTGTTGAAATCCAACCTGTGTCTTTGTGTGCTCATTTATAATGGCTGCTTAAAGATTAACAACCGCCAAACCAATTACTGATAATAAATACTGGCTAAATAATTTAATTAGCCATTTTTACATATGTATAAATGAAAAATGTGCAAATAAGAGACAGTTATAAATAGTACACACATATAGAGAGAGAGACAGAGAGATGATAGATGACAGATAGAGAGATAGATAGATAGATAGATAGATAGATAAATGATAGATAGATAAAAGTGACTTATTAGGGGCATTAGTTTATATGATTCTGGAAGGTGAAAACTAGAAACCAAAAGCCCCGAAATTTTGGGGATATAGTTCTGTCTAGGTTAAAAGCCCTAGGATCAAGAAAATAGATAGCACAGTTCTAATTCTGAGACTAAAGGCATGATAATCTGGCAGCTGCTGGTATAACACTTTGATTCCAAAGGCCAGATAAATTTGAGTTTTGATGTCCATGGCTAACACAATAGTTTCATACCTCCAGGAAAAGAGAGTTATAATTCATCCTTCCTCTGAATTTTTGTTATCTCCAAGCCCCGAGGCAATTGGATGATGTCAACACACACTAAAAAAATATAGATCACTTATAGATATTTCTAGAGATAGCTTGCCATCAATTTAGCTACTGCTTAATTTACACAAGATGACACCTAAAATTAACCAATTAAAAAAAAACCTCTACTTTTCAGTAAAATTTTGTCAGTATTTGGAACTGTGACTTTAAAAAAAAAAGTATTAGAAATAAACAATGAAACACTGTTCAGTAATCCTACCAATAAGATAGAATTGGAACTGAAATTAATGCACAAATTATATTTTTCTCATATACTTGTCACTAGTATGAATGATATTTAAACTATTGAGTTTAAATTCTATTTTCTCATTTTGACTGGAAGACAAAGATTGATTTATTCATAAAGAAAAATACAGCCTTTCAGAAAATTTAGGTCTCATAATAAATACTCTCCCTCTCTCTGTGTGTGTAGAATCTACATGGTCAACCTGTGGGCAATGTGTTAACAGTTCAGAGAAGAATTAAAGCAATGGTACTAGTTTATTCTCAGTAATTAGTTCTATCATCTTCAACAGTATCTTTAATGTCTCTCCATTTTATTATCTTCATTTCTCAAATTTGGCTTCGTGGTCATGTTTATTCATTGTGTGTAGAGGAGCAAATGATGTGGCAAATATAAAAAAGATCTGAAAATGAGATTTATTATTCTGAGGCAAGTATGATAGCTTTTGCCATGTGTAGAAACATATTTCTCTTTGCTGCAGAGAGTGTTAATTTCAAAGCAAAAGGGAATGAGGTTCATTCTCTGAAAGCTCTGGCTAAGTTGCATAATCATCCCTTTATCCATCAGCAGAGCTCCTTCCAGCATTGAAAGAACCCTATAAATCTCCTGGGTCCCTTCTTGCTCTGCTTGCTGAATCAGTCATTGTGAAAGCATCCCCTCCAGTGTGTAATATTCTGAAGAAACTTTAAAGAAAACTCTGTGTCCAAAGATTGCTGATTCAGGAGAATAGACAAGGTGACAGATATATTTGGAGCACTTCCTTGACAGAAAAGTAGTCCAGGCAACACTACATGAATAAGGAGGCACCTGTGAGGCCAAAGAAAGCACACAGTTTACAAATCACATATATGTTTGTAATTTGAAAACATGGCATGTGAATTGAATAGATATCATTACATTTTAAAGACACTATTCTCTACATTAAAATAGGCAACATTTAGTTTACATTACATCATAATCCCTTACTCTTATACCTCCATATATAATACAATAGATTCTAGAAAATTAACCCTGAACTGTGATGTACAATGCTACATGACATGAAAACAAGAAAGTAACCTTTCCTACAAAGCATAAAATAAATCAGAACTATTCATAAACACAACTGACAACAAATAACTCTCTCTTGCCTAAATAGTCATTATGCTGCAAGTACTTTACTCAGAAATATATAGTTTGACTGACAGACCCTTATATATTGGTAATTCTCCTGTTTAGTAAACAGTTTCCCCAGTCTTTTTCACACTTATTAGCTACCACACTGATAGCATATTAAAATACTATGTTGAAAGGAATCATCTTTTGACAAGAAAACACACATATTGGTAATAGGTTTTAGACTGTAAATGGTGGCATCAGGATACAATCTGAATGACTTCTTCAATCTAGTTTGTTGAAGAAATTCATTCAAAAATTATCAACCATAAACCACTGGAATGCTTCTTGAAATCACCTATACTCATTTTAAAGGAAGACAAACAAAATATAGTCCAGTTATACATTAAAGTAAATTAACACATAATTTCTCTATTAGTGTCAAATATGAACTTTCCTGATAATACCTTGTTAATAAAAAATAAATAATTTTTCTCTAAAATAAGATTTCTCTAAATTTTCCTTTTCAGTGATATATATTTTTCTTGACAGAAAAATACACTTGCTTATATTAGTCTAAGAAAAAAGAAGAAAATTTGAAAACAAAGTTAAGTAATTTTGCCTAATAATTTTAATATTCATATAAGTAACATTTTGAGATTGATTCCCATGAAAATCCCAGTACATAATTTAGTAATATTAAATACATTTGATTGCCAATCGTTCAGTTCTATTCTATCTGTCATATGCTTTTGTGAAAGAGATTGGAGAAAGTTTTTCATCTTTGTTTTCAGTAATGTTTTTATTCTAATATTAACATGTATTTTTATTTTCTGAACTGAATGAAGGACATAAAAATGTATTTCCAACTGGAACTGCATCACTTGTTTCTAGTGAGACACAATTGAGTTCTCCAAAATCTTTTTTTCTACTTATTTTTTACTTTATGATTTTTTGTAACAATAAGTAACAATAAGAACAATTAGGCAACAATTATGAAAATTATAAGGTATATCATACATTCGCAATGTCCAGTCCATGTGTATTTGGCAACTAATAAGAATATTCTATTATCTATCTACCTCAATGAGTTTAAAGTTCTAAACCTAACTCAGTTTCCATCCTAATTTGCATTGCCAACTTAAAAACATAGACCTAGAACATCCTTTTAATTCCTAAACAACTTAAAACTTAACTGTGAGACTATAATAACTATCTAGTCTTCAACCACATCAGAGACATGAGAGGAATAAATATATCTGAATAAACAGGAAGTACTGAGCAAGTAGCTTTCAAAACTAAGAAATCACAGACATATGGCTGTCTGGACAGTTCCCAATTCCTCTCTATAATGTTGAAGCATCTACCTTCAGCCTTTTGCCCCAATATCTCTGACAGACATTAATTGTAAAGCAGGAATTATGAAAGACTTGCCTACCTTGTCTTGGCAGAGCTAGGCTGTCGATTTACCTGCTTCCAAATTTTGTCCTTTTTTGGACAGCATTCTGTCTACAGTTGAAGCAAAGGATTTTTCTTGTCCAGTGACTAGCTTGCCACTAATGTAGCCATCTCCAAATGGAGAATCTTTGATGCTCATCATCTAGTTGAAGTAGAATGGGGAGTGCTGTCAGGAGCTGACATGTCTCACTATCAAAAAATCTTAAGTTAAGAAAACATCTTTGAATGCCATATTCTACAGATCTTTGAGGTTTTTGAAGACCACCTATTTATCTCCATATATTTGGATAAGCAAATGTTGCTTGTGTCTTAGCAATTTGATTCCTGATTAACTTAGAAAAAAAATCTATGATACACTAAGCAAGTATCTAACAAAATGACGTGCTTGAATGACTATTAGTTTGCATTTCTTAATTATCCTAAACAGTTTATGATAGTTGCTATCAAAAAATCTATAACCTCACATTGCATTTTTAAGAATTACATAAGTATAATACTTTAGAAAGAGTTAACCTTAATTTTGTACCAATATACAAGGATCTATAAAATGTAGTCAAATATAATCTTAATTTTGTATTAATACAGAAAAATATAAAAGTAGATTCAATAATCTACCCCTTTTATTTATCATTCCTATATCATGTCTATATCATCTTTTTTTACCTTTTCAAGTCTTTTTCTCCTATATAACAGAGAAAGTAGTATAGAGAAAAGAAAAAGAGAGATAAATCCCTGGGTCTTACTTCCTAAACCTTGTTTAACAAGACCATTTAACAACTTGTATCCAATTCCCTTAAATGACAACTAATATCTATCACCCATCAAATGACCAAAAAAACCACTCACCTCATCTTCTGGGAATGGGGAGTCACTCTCTTAAAATTGCTTTGTGCTGATGTGGGACATAGGAAACTTGTTTGGGGCCCCAAATAAGAATGGAGAAACAGTTAAGCAAGTTAATAATAACATTTGTTGTCCAGTCTTTTTGTGCTCAGCTATTTAAATGTCCTGAGCAGTTTGTAGTCAGAAGCTGAACCCTGAGTGGGAAAGTTCAGGACTTTACTGAAATCCTGGCTGGAATAGTCTGTGAGGCTGGTCGATCTCAGCTACCAGTTTCGAATTTTTTATGTATGTAAGTTTTTGAGGAAGCAGCTATTGAGGGAGTCTGTGAGGCTGGATTATCTGAGCTACTTGTTTTGTCTTCTTTCGTGTCTAGTCCCCTTTTTTCAGAAGTTTCAGTTGTCCAGTTATCCCTAGACTACTTAGTTGGATACTTTTAATCTCCTGGAAAGAAAAGAACAGAACCCTTCCCTAATCTTAACCCTGAGGTGTTACTTTATTGGTAAGTAATATATTTCCTAAAACAATTTTTTGGATAATATAAAAAGTATTATCTTTCAATTGAGATAAAAATTCTTTTGAAATTATGGAACTAAATATACCTTTAAGTGTATGTATTTTGAGATCACAAAGGACATTCAATTTGAATTTCATCTTGCCTTATGCAAGAAGCTTTTATACTTAAATCATTGTAAATCTTATGTGCCTGTTTCTGCCTCCCAATTCTTGGGATCAAAGGTGTGTGCCTCCAAATTGCTAAGATTAAAGGTGTAAACCACCAACCCTGGATCTAATTTTTTTCCTGTTTGGAACTTGCTTTGTGTCAGGCTGGCCTTGAACTCAGATATACAGATGTTTCTGCCTCTAGTGTGTTGGGATTAAAGGTATATGCCTCTCAAGTGTTGGAAATAAAAGTGTGCACATCACCACTCTGTTCATTTTAACTCTAGAATTTATAAGACAACTAACTCTACAGTGATCCTCCTGTCTCTGCTGGGATTAAAGGCCTGGGCTAACACCACCTTGCTCAAATATTTTATGTTAGCTCCTAGTTACTTCAACTTTTAAAGATTTAGAAAACAAGTTTGAACTGTAGTAACCCTTAATTTACTCACAACATTTTAAATCTCTTAACTGAATTTTTAATACCAAACCATGAAAATATCCTTTACATAGAAGAAGAAAATTTACAAGCTGATATCCAAGAAGTTGTGAGCTATGTGACAACCTACAGTCTAACATTCTAACATGAAATTAAGACCATTTTTCATTTCATGCCTTAAGGCAAATATGTCCTTGGTAAATTGTCATTTGAAAATATTATTTTTTATTTTTACTATAGTTTTTATACTTATTTAACAGTATTTTAAATTAATTTATATTTTAAAGTTATAACTTGATCACAGTCCCCTCTCCCCTCTTCCTCCCTCTCTCCCTCCCTCCCTCTTCTGCCTCTCCTTCTTCTCCTTCTCCTCAGATACAAAACCATATGTAAACAAATGATATGCCCATGGGCTGTTTTACAACACTCTACTTTATGTTTTAGAATCACTCTTCTAACCCTTCTTCTCATTGGGATCTTAATCCTGGCCTTGGCAACAAAGTATCTTTTCCATATATAGCCAGTACTTGGTTGTATCCTATATTGTTGACATTTAGGCTTCTTCTGTTACAATTTTCTTTCATTATCTGCTAGCCCTTAAATAACTGTTTTCTCCAACAGAACTACATAATCTGTGAATTAAGAGATTAGAAATCAAGCCTATACATGACTATCAATTTCAGCCAAATAACACATTGATATGTCACTTTCAAACAATAATTTTATTGTTACAATATTTCTCAAAAGAATTATCCTCTAATAACTAAATCTTAGTGTCATTATCAAATGTAAATGATTATACTAACAATATTGTACAGTCTTTAACAAGAAAACAAGGTGTATATAACAAATGATGCACATAAGGTAAATCTAACAAATAAAATTTCTAAATCACATTGTTTTTCCTCCTGGCAACAAGATCCCATAATAAAAACTTTGAGACTCAATATATTTACAGATACCTAGGCCTATAGCTAGGCTCATTCTCTGACTAGCTCAAAACTTAAAATAACCCATTTATAATAATCTATGTTCTCCCACATGGCTGGCTACCTTTGGTCAGCTTTTATGCATCTGTCCTCCTTACATCTTCCCAGGCCTGGCTCTATTCCAGAATCTTTTCTGCCTACCAGATGTCCCACCTTCCATTCTACCTTTTCCTATAGGCCATAGGTTTTTTTTAATTGACAGGTGATGCATTCATATAATATACAAAATATTCTCTCTAAAATTTCCCATTTTAGAGCAATAAAAGGATCTTTTTCTTATAAAAATAAACTATATATAATAATATCACTTAAAACTATTAGGTAAGATTTGAATTCACTATTTCCAGTCCATATGTATTTGGCAACTTAAGAGGAAGTAACCTATCTTGGTAAATTCATAGTTTTGAACCTAAATCATTTTCTCTCTTAATTTTCATTACTAACCTAAAAACATATTCATACAAGAGTTTCTTAAATCCTAAACACTTAAGCTTAATTAAAGGGTATACTTATCTAGTCTTCAACCCCATCAGATACTTGAGAAAGAATAAATATTACTTGAATATGCAGGAAGTGCAGGCAAGCAGCTTCCAATACTATAGAAATGACAGAAAAAGTTGGCTCTCTGAATAGTCCCCCAGAATTTCTCTATAACTTTTGACCAATAATCTTCAGTCTTCTGGCCCAATGTATTTGACAGACCTTATTTGTGAATCCGGTATTATGCTTAGCACTCATCCTCCATCCATCTATGTCCATTTCAGGCAGTATACTATCAGCAGTTGAAGCAAGGGTACTTCTTTATGTTGGCCTTGCTGGTTGAATGGGAAGATGTCCAGGAAACCAACAACTGCAAAGCCCAGGAACCACCCAGCTCTGTGGTGGGACAAAGTCCCAAGGAAAGGTATCCTTGGACTTGGGAGCCTACAGAGGAATGAACTCATGAGAGGAGGGCAGTGTCCAGGAGTGGCAGCCTATGCTCCCAGGAGAGGACAGCAGAGAACTGAGCAAACACAGCCTTTATAGAGGATTTTGGAGGGGCAGAGCTTTCTAGGGCAGAGATTTCCAGAGTGACGGTTGGTAGGATTTCAAGTCCTGAGCTTGAGGGAGCTTAGGGATTGGTGGAGTTTCTTTTTTCAGACTTTTCATCTGAAATTAGCATAAATCTGGGATGGGTACCACTTGTGGGGCTGGACATGACCTTTGTGACACAGCCTAAAACTGCCATTGTGACAAATAGAGAAGTGTGGGGGAGGGGCCTATTAACTCATGCTTTAGTGGAGTTATACATACTTGAATTTTATGATAAACAAAACAGCTTTCCATAACTAAACTATGAACTCATACTAAGGGGTTAGATTCCTTGTCCTGGTCCGTGGTTGGCAGTGCCAGAGCATATAAAGCTCCATGCTTCAGGGAAATGGCTAGTTTATATATTGTTGCCACAGAGCTGGGGATGGAGCTCAAATACTAGCTCCAGTTGGTCAGCCCTCCTTCCATCTGAGTTGCCTGTCAACTGCAGCCATAACTGAAGACTAAGGTGCTACTGTTTTCACTTTGGCTCCAGTATGCCAGTTTTTGTTGTTGTTGTTTGTTTTTTTTTTTTTTTTTTTTCAAGCATCTGATCTAAAGCCCCAGAGATGTGGAGATTTAACTTCGGCTGCTCTGGAGTCCTGATGTGTTGATGTGCAGAGATGTAGAGGGGTCAGCAGGACAGCCTGAGCACCACTGATGGCACTCAGGGGAACTGTAGAGTGGAGAGGGGGAACCCAAGGAAAGATGTAGCCCAGAGGCAAAACTTGAAGCAGCCAGGCCTGGCTGCTAGAACTCCTCAGGTGGAGGCCTGAATACTTTCCTGCAAAGTATACAAAGTTTACAAAGTATACAAAGCTAATAAAGGGAGTCTATTGCAGGGAAGGCTTTCCCTGCCACTTGAGTCTTGCCAGCAGCCCACACTTTGCCCAGTGGCAGCTTGTCTTAATTCAAGCGAACCCCAAAAGGAGATTTTTTATGCTTATCATCTCTTAGAAGACGAATGGGGGTACTTCCAGGAGATGACATGTCTCATTTTCAAAAATGCCTCAAGTTAGTAAAAACATCTTTAGATGCTATATTCTGTAGTTCTCTGAGGTTTTTGAAGATCATCTATCTATAGCACATCTGAATAGGTAAATGTTTTTTTTTCTAGCTATATCTGTTCAACCTAGGATGTTTATTTCTGTGATAAACTAGCCTCGTATCTGACATGACCATGATTTTGATGGACTGTTAACTTGTTTTACTTAATTATTCTAAGCAGTTTGTAATAGTAATTTTTAAAAGTACTGGAACTAAGGATTGGATTTTTCAATGAGCTGCATAGGTCCAATAACTTATACACTACTTGAAACATAGTATACAGTATGTTTTAACAAACATAATCTTAATATTTGTATCAATATACAAAAATCTGTAACAATTCAAACAAAAATAACCTTAATTTTGTATCAGTATACAAAAATGTCTTCCAATGTTTCTATATAGATCTTTTTATCCACAGGCCTTACCTATAAATCGGTACACTCAACTAATGTTATCCTATCTATTTCATCTTTGAAAAGTGTATCTGAAAATTCATTTATACATATAGGAGCAAAGTGACAAATCAGTGACATGCTCCTTATAAATCTCAAATATAGTATGGCAGCTTATGAGTCATTCTTACAAGTGTTGCAGACTTATTGTCTTATATGACGTATTCTTATAGTCAAATATCAATCATAAGGAGCCACCATAGTAGTAAGCTCAATGTTTAATCATAATAAAAGTAGGAATTTTTACAAAATCAGTTTATTGTGTCTGCATTAAGTTAACAAATGACAGAGCCCCAATACATAATTTATTTTTGCTTAATGGAAGTTAATAATGAATATTACAAGGAAAACATGATGAGGAAATTTCATTTTCTTTTTAGTCAAATATAATAAATGTATTCTATCAAGAACTTTGAATGATTTCTTGTATAAGGTAGCATTATCTGTTTTTATGGAGAAATGAAGCAATCATTTCATGTTTTGTTATTATAAGGACATAGATTTATATTAGTTCAGGTCAATCATTATTTCATCAAGTCATTTATTTTTTAAACATCATGAATAGATATTGATAGGTTACATGTGCTGAAATACTATGCATGGCATTTAAAGAGCATAAAAAATAGAAAATAATAGATACTTACTCATACTCATTTGAAATGTAAGTTCCCAGAGAAACTAATTTTTAGTAGAATGAGGATTCTTCAAGTTTGTAAATAAAAGAATCATGTTTTAAAAATGAATGAATGTTAACATATATCTCACAGAAATATAAATACAAAGAAACTACAGAAATTACCAAGTCTTTTAAAACTTAGTGTTAAAATAATTATGTTTTTATGTGTCAGATTGAGAAATATGTGAAGTTATGTTATATGCAATACTCCAAAATGAATTGACATATGTAAAAATTTGCTGAGAACAACTTCATAGTATCTGCTCACATTTGAAAATCATACTCACTGGGGCTATGTGGTAGCTCAGTAACTAATAGTGCTTGCTGGACTAGGATCTGAGTTCAATTCCCCAGAACCCACAGAATAAGATAGACATGACATGCACCTCTTTAACTCCAGCACTGTGGAAGTTAGAGAATGATTTTTTTCAACTTGCTGGTTCTCAGCCTTTCTCAGGGGATAAGCTAAAGTGTAGAGAGTAGAGAGTAGATCAAGCCACCCAGCATCCTCCTCTTACCTCTGCCTTCGTATACATGGATATAAGCACACCCATCAACATTCATATACAAATATACCACACACATGCGCCATACACAGAAGTCATACTGTGTGACTCAAGCGATTCCCTTATTGACAAAATATCTGTCAATATACTTCTATTAGAAAACAGTTAAGTTAATTTCATTGCATCTTTGTTCACAGTAGATAAAATGGAAACAAAGTGCATGTTTCTTTATGAGTAAATGAGAGAAACAGACACTGTAGGATAGATTTTTCTTTCCTTTTATTTGCTTATTTACAAAGAATATATCTATAATTGATTTTATAAGTAAATTGAAATTTTCTGTATCTACTTAAAATATAAAGAAATACTAAGAGAAAACAATCAAACATATCAAAGTATTGGTAATAATATATTTCAACATCATTTGCATAAGTTGATGCAAATCCAATAACACTGGATTTTTGAGATTTTAAGTGCATTTTAGGAAAAAGAATTGTTTTTCCTTTTCATTGTGAGGCCTTCACATTAATTGAAATATTTACTTTGTTCATAGTATTACATTTTGAGGGATTAGAATTGATTTATTTTGTTTTTGCTTTTTTGAGACAGGGTTTCTCTGTGTAGCCTCGTCTGTCCTGGAGCTCACTCTGTAGACCAGGCCAGTCTCAGACTTACAGAGATCGGACTGCTTCTACCTCCCTAGTGCTTAGATTAAAGGCGTGCGCCACCACAGTCCAGTAAAGGGATTAGAATTTTTAAAAGGGAAATTGAGACAAAGTGAAATAACATTTATTGAACATTGTTGACATTGTCACACCTCTCTCTTCATTTTTGAAAGCACTTCTTAAGACAAACATTTTATCCACTTCATAAATAAGGAGAATATTGACTATAAATGTTATCTTATTTTACTAAATGTGTTACCAGTTAATTATGAAAATATTATGATTGTATTTTAGTATACAAACATGAAAACTTATTTATAATTAATGAAACTTAGTTTAAGGTACCTAAGAAAATCATTAAATGTGACAAAATTGAGGAATGAACTTAGTTCACTCTATTTCTAGACACTAGCATTGTTAATTATATAATTTACCACAAATAGTTAAAATTAAAAAGAGAAGTAGAAAGAAAGGATAGAATTCAGAACATCATGTAACAATGTGAGATTTTTTAATGACAAAAATCAGAAATAATGAATAAATCATTGTAAGCAATTAAAATTTATTGTATAGGTAGGGATCGAGTCAAAGATAACAAGAAAAATTTGAGGTATTCATAATGGAAACTATGAATATAGCATACATCAGACAAAAACAGTTGGGGAAAGTCATGTTTATATATGTTGAGTTTCTAATAAGTGTGGTACATCTATAAACCTACACTATTGGATAATAGAATATGTTGCATTGATGCCCCTCCTTTTACTCTAATTACCCAGGTCATTCAAGTTTACTAATAATTTTAACTCTTTATTTCTTTAATATATCTTTATATAAAATATTCTATAAAAGCCCAAGTAACATAATTTATCCTCTCAGTCCAAAATGTTTTAATAAAATTTTTTATTTAATTAAAATATAGTTATATCACTCCTTGTATTTTATACCTCTAATACCTCTCATATTCTCTCCTTCAAATTCCTCCCATATCTTCCCTTATCCCCCTGTAACTGAAGGTTTCTTTTTCTTTGATTACATTTTAAAAATATTTGTATTTGTTCTTCACCAATTCTATATATGCATGTAACGTAATTTGATCATATTCATTTCCTATTCCCATCTCTTACATCCTTATCCTACTCCCACTGGAATGTTTCCATGCATTTCTTTGAATATATATACACAAATCCAGCTCTACAGAAGATGGTAGAAGGAAAACTCCAACCCAAAGAGGTTAACTATCCACAAGAAAACACAGGAAGCAAATAGTATGCCTGCAGCAAAACCAAAAGAAGAGAAGTTCACTCACACACTATTTACACCAATATCAAGACGGCAGGAATTAACAATCACTAGTCATTTATATAGCTCATCGTAAATGGACTCGATTCCCCAATAAAAAGACACAGGCTAGCAGAATGAATGCAAAAACAGAATCACTCATTCTGCTGCTTACAAGAAACACACCTCAGCAAAAAAAGATAGGCATTATCTCCAAGTAAATGGCTGGAAAAAGATATACCAAGCAAATGGACCCAAGAAGCAAGGTGGAGTAGCCATTCTAGTATCCAACAAAATAAACTTTCAACCAATATTAATCAAAAGAGATGGAGAAGGACACTTCATATTTATCAAAGGAAAAATCCACCAAGATAACATCTCAATACTGAACATCTCTGCTCCAAATGTAAGGACACCCATATTTGTTAAAGAAACACTACTAAAGCTCAAATTCCACATTGAAGCCTAAACATTAATAGCGGGAGACTTCAACACACCACTCTCACCACTGGACAGATCAATGTTGCAGAAATAAAAGAGAGAAATAAGGATAAGGAACCTGACAGACACCATGAATCAAATGGACCTAACTTATTATCTACAGAATATTTCACCCAAAAACTAAAGAATACATTTTCTTCTTAGCACCTCATGGAACCTTCTCCAAAATCATCCATTAGTAGATCACAAATCATGCCTCAACAGATACAAGAAAATGGAAATTAAAGCCTGCAATCACATGTTAACTGAACAACTCTCAACTCAATGACCTCTGAGTCAGGGAAGAAATAAAAAAGAAATTAAACTCTTCTTAGAACTCAATGAAAATGAAGGCACAAATACCCAAACTTATGGGACACATTGAAAGCAGTGCTAAGAGGAAAGTTTATAGCACTAAGTGCCCAGACTAGTGACCTAAAAGCACACCTCAAAAAGCTAGAAGAAAAAGAAGCAAACACTCCTAAGAAGAGCAGATGGCAGGAAATCATCAAACTCACAGCTGAAATGAATAACTTAGAAACAAAAAGAACAATACAAAATATTGACAAAACCAAGAATTGGTTCTTTGAGAAAATCAACAAAATAGACAAGCCCTTAGCCAAACTAACTAAAAGGCAGAGGGAAGATACTGAAATCAACAAAATCAGGAATGAAAAGGGGGAAATAACAACAGACATTGAGGAAATCCAAAGAATCATTAGATTCTACTTCAAAAACTTGTTTTATACAAAATTGGAAAACCTAAACAAAATGAACAATTTTCTTGATAGAGTCCACCTACCAATGTGTAATCAAGAAAAGGTAAACAAATTAAACAGTCATATAACCCTTAAGGAAATAGAAGTCATTAGAAATCTTCCAACCAAAAAGAAAAAAAAAAAACACAGGGTCAGATGGTTTCAGCACAGAATACTACCAGACATTCAAAGAAGAGCTAACACCAATATTCTACAAAGTCCACCATGACATTGAAACAGAAGGCACATTGCCAACCTCATTCTATGAGGCCACAGTCACCCTGATACCTAAACCACACAAAGACCCAACAGAGAAAGAAAATTTCAGATCAATTTCCCTTATGAACATGGATGCAAAAGTTCTCACTAAAATACTTGCAAATTGGATACAAGAACACATCAGAAGTATCATACACCCTGATCAAGTGGGAGTCATCACAGGGATGCAGGGATGGTTCAACATATGAAAATCCATCAATGTAATCCACCACATAAACAAGCTGAAAGAAAAAAAATGATCATTTCATTGGATGCTGAAAAAGCATTTGACAAAATCCAGTACCCCTTTATGTTAAAAGTCTTGGAGCGATCAAGCAGACAAAGACCATACTTAACCAAAATAAAGGCAATTTTTTTTCTTTTTTTTAAAATAATTTATTTTTTATTTCTTCAAGTTACATCTCAATCTCAATCCCCTCCCTACTCCCCCTTCCATTCTCACCCTTCCACCCTCTTCCCCCTCAATCCCCCATCCTCTTCCCTTCTTTTTTTTAGTTTAAGGTATTTCTTTTTCCCCCCAACAGCTCTCCCTTTCAGTCCAACAAATGGTTCTTTTTCTTATAACTATAAATACAATACAAAACAACAGAAATAAATAGGCCACAATTATAAGAGTTATATGGCTTAGCATACATTCCCAATGTCCAGTCCATATGTATTTGGCACCTGACTTTAACATTCTACTATCTAACCATCTCCATGAGTTTAAAGTTCTATATCTAACTCAGCTTTCATACTAACTTGCCTCACAATTTTAAAAATATCTTCTTAGATTCAGAACACCCTCTTGATTCCTAAACAACTCAAAATTTAACTATGAGACTAATAAAGGCAATTTTAAACAAGTGAATAGCCAGCATCAAACTAAATGGAGAGAATTTTTTTTCTTTTTTAAAAATAATTTTTTTTCTTTATTTTTTATTTCTTCAAGTTACAACTCAATCGCAGTCCCCTCCCTATTCCCCTCTCCAGACCCACCCTCCCCCCCCCCAACCCCCCCCTCATTCCCCTTTTTTTAAGGTATGTCTTATGTCCCCCTAGAGTTTCCCCTTTAAGTCCAACAAATGGCTCTTTCTCTTATAATAATAAATACAATACAAAACAACAGAGGTAAATAGGCCACAGTTATGAGGGTTATATGGCTTAGCGTACATTGTCAATGTCCAGTCCATATGTATTTGGTACCTGAATTTAACATTCTACTATCTAACCATCTCCATGAGTTTAAAGTTCTTTATCTGACTCAACATTCATACTAACTTGCAACACAATTTTAAAAGTATCTTCTTAGATCTATAACACTCTCTTGACTCCTAAACAACTCAAAATTTAATTATGAGACTCTAGCTATCTGTTCTTCAACCACCTCAGAGACCTGAGAGGGATAAATATATCTGATTTTATAGGAAGTACAGGGCCTGCAGATTCCAAAACTAAGAAATGACATACCAGTGGCTGCCTGGACAGTTCCCATTTTCTCTCCATACATTACAACATTGATCTTCAGTCATTTGGCCCCATTTCTCTGACAGACATTGATTGTACAGCAGGAGTTATGAAGGACTTATCTACCCTGTCTTGGCAGAGCTAGGCTGTCGACTTACCTGCTTCCAGGTTTTGTCCTTTTTGGACAGCATTCTGTCTACAGTTGGAGCAAGGGGCTTTTCCTACCAAGAGATAGGCTTGCCACTAATTCAATCATCTCCCACTGGAGATTCTTCGATGCTCATCTACTACTTGGAGGAGAATGGGGGTGCTGTCAGGAGTTGATATGTTTGATATAAAAAAATCTAAAGTTACAAAAACATCTTTGAATGCCATATTCTGCAGATCTCTTGAGGTTTTTGAAGAGGCCCTATCTATCTCTTATATTAGGGTAAGCAGATGTTGCTTGTCTTGTAGCAGGTTTATTTCTGATTAGCTTAGAAAATAACTATAATAGGCTGTCATAGTACCTAACAGAATGACCAGCTTGCATAACCATTAGTTTGCATTTCTTAATTATCCTAATCAGATATGACAATTAGTAGTAAAAGGCCAAAACATCATATTTCATTTTTTTTCCTTACCTCCTAACCCTTCCCTTCCATCCCATTTCTCTGGGGTGGAGTGTCCTTATATAACACTCCCTCATCTCAGTTGAGAGGTCGTATGAGGGCCAAGAGCCTCCTCATTCATTGGGGGTCTACGAAGCAGTACCATCAGTGAAAAGTGTCTCGTTGCCTGGGAGAGAGAACTACTAAACAAACAAACCAATAAGCAGACAATTAGATAAAAAAGGCTAAAAAATAGAAAAAAATATATATATAAAATAAATTAAAAATAAAAAGTCTGTGTCCAAGTTCCCTTTGGCGTGTTAGTTGTAGTATCGATACCTTCTACTATATAGCTAATATCCTACTATAAGTGAATAGATGTCATATGTGTCCTTCTGAGGCTGGGTTAGCTCATTCAGGATGAGCTTTTCTAGTTCCATCCATTTGGCTGCAAATTGCAAATTTAAAGCATTTCCGATAAAATCTGGGACAAGGCAAGGCTTCCACTCTCTCCATATCTCTTCAACATAGCTCTTGAAGTTTTAGCTAGAGCAATACAACAACTAAAGGAGATTGAGGGGATACAAATTGGAAAGGAAGAAGTCAAAAAATCCTTATTTCCAGTTGTTACATAGTACACATAAGTGACCCCAAAAATTCCACCAGAGAACTTCTAAAGCTGATAAACTCCTTCAGCAAGGTGACTGGATTCAAAATTTTTTCAAAAACAAAACAAAACAAAACAAAACAAAACAGTAACCTTTTTCTACACAAAAGATAAATGATCTGAGAAACAAATAAGGGAATCAACACCCTTCATACTAGCCACAAATAATATAAAATACCTGTGGGTAACCTTAACAAAGTAAGTGAAAGAGATGTATGACAAGACCTTCAAGTCCTTGAAGAAAGAAATTGAAGAAGATATCAGAAGATATCCTGGGGGATCCAAGATGGCGGTGGCCTGCGCTGACGTATTTTGATCTCGGGGTCAACAGTCACAAGGCAGCAAATGTTGCAGGACGCTGTACAAAGGGCACGACCCCTCCTAAATCGCACCCAGCTACACAGGGACCACAGAAGGTCCCTGGGCAGTACACCCCCTCACACTCTCGGACACGCTAGGAAGCCCCTGGAACCAGGAATCAGGATCACCCTTCACCCAACAGGAGAGACCCCTGGTAGGTTCCAACCTAATACCCAGCTGGCAGATTCCGAACCCACGCAGAGATAATCCCCACCCTGCTGGGCACTACCAGGTCTCACACAGACGACCCAATTATCTGGGGAAAGGGTGCGACCTTTAGAAGTGTGCACAGCTCCGCTGCAAAGTGCCTTCAGACCGCAGATCACAGTCTGTGACGTCACTGGCCAGTTTCCAAGCCATGGGAGCAGCAAGGCTCCGGGAGCTGAACTGCAGATTTACCGTCTACAGGAACCAACCTGGGCAAACTGCGAGATATATGAAACTGTCGTATATCGGACTTTTCTACTAGTACAGGCCCTTCTGTCTGGGAACCAGAGCTTACTTGTCCACAGCTCCCCCACCTGGATTAGTTAGTACTCATCCTGGGAGGTGGGGCTGAATGACTCACCTTATAGGGGTGGAGTAAGGCAACTCTGCTCCTACACTACAGTGCCCCCTTTGGACCCAAGTCCAGAAGACAGCAAAAAAAATTCCACATCGCCAGAGGCCCAAGACAAAAAAACAAAAAACAGAGCGAAATGTCTCCAACAAAAGAAAGCAACACTATTCTGTCCAGCCCGAACCACATAACCACAACTGAAACACATGAAAACGATGACAATTCTACATTATGGAAAGTGATAGAGTTCCTTCAAGAAGAACTTAAAACCATGAAGGAATTCAAAGCCACAATTTTACAAGTCAAAACAACGAATAACAACAATAAAGAGCTCCAAGCCAAGGTGACCCAGCTTGAACAGGAAATGGATAAAGCAATGAAAGATCTCCAGGCAAAAACAAGCAAACTGGAAAAGGAAAGGTACAAAACGAACAATACCATTCAAGACATGAAAATAGAAATGGAAACAATAAAGAAAACACAGTCAAGTTAAAAGAGGAAATGGAGAATCAAGAGAAGAGAATGGGAACTACAGATGTGAGTATGAAAAACAGGATGCAAGAGATGGAATACAGGATCTCAGGAATGGAAGATTCGATGGAAGAAATCAGTACAACATCCAAAGAAAACGAGAAAGCTAAAAAATCTCTCACCCACAACATCCAAGAAATCAAGGACTCAATGAAAAGACGGAACCTAAGAATTATAGGCATAGAGGAAAGAGAAGACTCCCGACTCCATGGTCCAGGAAATATCTTCAACAAAATCATAGAAGAAAACATCCCAAACCTAAAGAAACTGATAACAGTAAAAATCCAAGAGGCTTACAGAACACCAAACAGATTAGATCACAAAAGAAACTCCTCTTGCCATATAATAATAGAAACTCCAAATGTAGAGAACAAAGAAAGGATATTAAAAGCTGTAAGAGAAAAAGGCCAAGTCACATACAATGGCAGACCCATCAGAATCACACCTGAATTCTCCTCAGAAACTTTAAAAGCTAGAAGGACCTGGACAGATGTCCTACAAGCCCTGAGAGAACATAGGTGCCCAGCCAGACTACTATACCCAGCAAAACTCTCTATCAACATAGAAGGAGAAAACAAGATATTCCATGAAAAAATCAAATTCAAACAATATCTCCTCACAAACCCAGCCCTACAGAAGATCCTATAAGGAAAATTCCAACACAGAGAAGATAACTACACCCAAGAAAACAGAGGAAATAGAAACCTCCACAGCAACTAAACAAACAGAAACACAAGACAGCCAGCTATACCAAAATAATTGGAAATAACAACCCCTGGTCACTAATATCCATCAACATCAATGGACTCAACTCACTAATAAAAATACGCAGACTTACAGACTGGATCCGTAAACAAGACCCATCTTTTTGCTGTTATACAAGAAACACAACTCACTATTGAAGATAAACACTATCTCAGAGTAAAGGGCTGGGAAAAGGTTTTCCAAGTAAATGGACCCAGGAAACAAGCTGTAGTAGCCACCCTAATATCAAACAAAATAGACTTCCAATTGAATTTAATAAAAAAAGACAGAGAAGGCCATTACATACACATTAAAGGAAATATCCACCAAGAGGTCATCTCAATATTGAACATCTATGCCCGAAATACAAAGGCACCTACATTTATAAAAGAAACACTTCTAAAACTTAAATCGCACATCGATCCAAACACTTTAATAGTGGGAGACTTCAACACCCCACTCACAACTAAGGACAGATCATCAAGACAGAAGCCAAACAGAGAAATAATGAGTCTAACAGAGATCATGAACCAAATGGACCTAACAGATCTCTACAGAACGTTTCACCCAAACACAAAAGAATACACCTTCTCAGCACCTCACAGAACCTTCTCCAAAATCGACCATATAGTTGGACACAAAGGTAGCCTCAAAAGATACCAGAAAATTGAAATAACCCCTTGTATCTTATCAGACCACCATGGAATAAAGCTGGACTTCAATAGCAAAAGAATCAACAGAAAGTCTACACTCACATGGAAATTGAACAACTCTTTACTAGAGGACCACTGGGTCAGGGAAGAAATAAAGAAGGAAATCAAAGACTTCTTAAAATCCAACGAAAATAAAGACACAACATACGCAAACCTATGGGACACAATGAAAGCTGTGCTACGAGGAAATTTCATACCATTAAGTGCCTTCAAAAAGAGAAGTGTGACAGCTCATATTAGCGAATTAACAGCTAAACTGGGTGAATTGGAAAAAAAGAAGCAAACACTCCCAAGAGGAGCAGAAGGCAGGAGATCATCAAACTTAGGGCTGAAATCAACAACTTAGAAACAAAAAGAACTATACAAAGAATCAATGAAACCAAGAGTTGGTTCTTTGAGAAAATCAACAAAATAGATAGATCCTTAGCCAAGTTAACTAAAAGACAGAGGTAGAAAACACAAATCAACAAACTCAGAAATGAAAAGGGAGAAATAACAACAGACATTGAGGAAATCCAGAGAATATTTGGATCCTACTTTAAAAATCTATACTCCACCAAATTTGAAAACTTAAGTGAAATGGACAATTTTCTTGATAGATTCCACCTACCGAAGCTAAATAAAGATCAGATAAACAGATTAAACATCCCTATAACCCCTAAGGAAATAGAAACAGTCATTAAAAATCTCCCAACCAAAAAAAGCCCAGGGCCAGATGGCTTTAGCACAGAATTCTACCGGACATTCAAAGAGGAGCTAACACCAATACTTTTCAAACACTTTCACAAAATAGAATATGAAAGAACATTGCCAAACTCATTCTGTGAGGCCACAGTCACCCTGATTCCTAAACCACACAAAGACCCAACAAAGAAAGAGAATTTCAGACCAATTTCCCTCATGAACATAGATGCAAAAATACTTAATAAAATACTAGCAAACAGAATTCAAGAACACATCAAAAGTATCATACACCATGATCAAGTAGGCTTCATCCCAGGAATGCAGGGATGGGTCAACATACGAAAGTCTATCAACGTCATTCACCATATAAACAGGATGAAAGAAAAAAATCACATGATAATCTCGCTAGATGCAGAAAAAGCATTTGGCAAAATTCAACACCCCTTCATGCTAAAAGTTCTGGAGAGAACGGGCATGCAAGGACCATACTTAGAAATAATTAAGGCAATATACAGCAGGCCAGTGGCCAACATCAAAATAAATGGAGAGAAACTTGAAGCATTTCCTCTAAACTCAGGGACAAGACAAGGATGTCCACTTTCACCATATCTCTTCAATATAGTACTTGAAGTTCTTGCTAGAGCAATAAGACAACTAAAGGAGATCAAGGGGATACACATCGGAAATGAAGAAGTCAAATTATCCCTATTTGCAGATGATATGATAGTATACATAAGCGACCCCAAAAAATCCACCAGAGAACGCTTACAGCTGATAATCACCTTCACCAATGTGGCTGGATACCAAATTAATTCAAAAAAATCAGAAGCCCTTCTTTATACAACAAATAAATGGGCTGAGAAAGAAATAAGGGAAACAACCCCCTTCACAATAGCCACAAACAACATAAAATACCTGGGGGTAACTCTAACCAAGCAAGTAAAGGACCTGTACAAAAAGAACTTCAAGCCCTTGAAGAAAGAAATGGAAGAGGCCTTTAGAAGATGGAAAGATCTCCCACGCTCATGGATAGGTAGGATCAACATAATAAAAATGGCCATCCTACCAAAAGCAATATATAGATTCAATGCAATTCCTATCAAAATAACAACACAATTTTTTATAGACTTGGAAAGAACTATTCTCAATTTCATATGGAACAACAAAAAGCCCAGAATAGCTAAATCAATCCTGTACAATAAAAAAAAAAAAAAACATCTGGAGGTATTACCATCCCAGATTTCAAGCTGTACTACAGAGCAATAGTTGTAAAAACAGCATGGTATTGGTATAGAAACAGACCAGTAGATCAATGGAATCGAATTGAAGATCCAGAAATAGACCTACACACTTATGGCCACCTAATTTTTGACAAAGAAGCCAAAATGGCACAATGGAAGAAGGACAGCATCTTCAACAAATGGTGCTGGTCCAACTGGATGTTCACTTGTAAAAGAATGAAATTAGACCCATACTTATCACCTTGTACAAAACTTAAGTCCAAGTGGATCAAAGACCTTAACATAAGGCCGGTTACACTAAATCTACTAGAAGAAAAAGTGGGAGAAACCCTCGAACTAATTGGCACAGGCGACAACTTCCTGAACAGAACACCAACAGCTCAGGACTTGAGATCAACAATCAATAAATGGGACCTCATGAAACTGAAAAGCTTCTGTAAGTCAAAGGACACTGTCATTCAAACAAAATGGCAGCCTACAGACTGGGAGAAAATCTTCACCAACCCCACATCTGACAGAGGGCTAATATCCAAAATCTACAAAGAACTCAAGAAATTAAATGCCATGAAACCACATAATCCAATCAAAAAAATGGTAGACAGTGCTAAATAGAGAATTCACAAAGGAGGAATCCCTAATGGCTGAGAGACACTTGAAGAAATGCTCAACATCCTTAATCATCAGAGAAATGCAACTCAAGACGACTCTGAAATTCCATCTCACACCTGTCAGAATGGCTAGGATCAAAAACTCAAATGACATCACATGCTGGCGAGGGTGTGGAGAAAGGGGTACCCTACTCCATTGCTGGTGGGAATGCAGGCTTGTGCAACCACTGTGAAGGTCAGTCTGGCGATATCTTAGAAAACTTGGAATAGCCCTGCCTCAGGACCCAGCCATACCACTTCTGGGTATACACCCAAATGCCTCTTCATGGAATCATAAGGAAGTTTCCTCATCTATGTTCATAGCAGCCTTATTTGTAATAGCTAGAAACTGGAAACAACCCAGATGTCCCTCAACCGAAGAATGGGTTAAAAAACTGTGGTATATCTACACAATGGAATATTATTCAGCTATCAGGAACAATGAAATTATGCAATTTGCAGCCAAATGGATGGAACTAGAGAAGCTCATCCTGAGTGAGCTAACCCAGACTCAGAAGGATGCATACGGCATCTATTCACTTATAGTAGGATTTTAGCTATATAGTAGAAGGTATCGATACTACAACTAACACACCAAAGGGAACTTGGACATACACTTCTTATTTTTAATTTTTAATTTTTATTTATTTTTATATATTAGTTATATTTTTTTCTATTTTTTAGTCTTTTTTATCTATTGTCTGCTTATTGGTTTGTTTGTTTAGTAGTTCTCTCTCCCGGGCAATGAGACACTTTTCACTGATGGTACTGCTTCGTAGACCCCCAATGAATGAGGAGGCTCTTGGCCCTCATACGACCTCTCAACTAAGATAAGGGACTGTTATATAAGGACACCGCACCCCAGAGAAATGGGATGGAAGTGTTAGGAGGTAAAGAAAAAAAAATGAAATGTGATGTTTCAGCCTTTTACTACTAATTGTCATAAACTGTTTAGGATAATTAAGAAATGCAAACTAATGGTTATGCAAGCCGGTCATTCTGTCAGGTACTATGACAGCCTATTATAGTTACTTTCTAAGCTAATCAGAAATAAACCTGCTGCAAGACAAGCAACATCTGCTTACCCTATATAAGAGATAGATAGGGCCTCTTCAAAAACCTCAAGAGATCTGCAGAATATGGCATTCAAAGATGTTTTTGTAACTTTAGATTTTTTTTATATCAAGACATATCAACTCCTGACAGCACCCCCTATTCTCCTCCAAGTAGAAGATGAGCATCGAAGAATCTCCAGTGGGAGATGATTGAATTAGTGGCAAGCCTATTTCTTGGTAGGAAAAGCCCCTTGCTCCAACTGTAGACAGAATGCTATCCAAAAAGGACAAAACCTCGAAGCAGGTAAGTTGACAGCCTAGCTCTGCCAAGACAGGGTAGGTAAGTCCTTCATAACCCCTGCTGTACAATCAATGTCTGTCAGAGAAATGGGGCCAAATGACTGAAGATCGATGCTGTAATGTATGGAGAGAAAATGGGAACTGTCCAGGCAGCCACTGGTATGTCATTTCTTAGTCTGGGAATCTGCAGGCCCTGTACTTCCTAAAAAATCAGATATATTTATCCCTCTCAGGTCTCTGAGGTGGTTGAAGAACAGATAGCTAGAGTCTCATAATTAAATTTTGAGTTGTTTAGGAGTCAAGGGAGTGTTATAGATCTAAGAAGACACTTTTAAAATTGTGTTGCATGTTAGTATGAATGTTGAGTCAGATAAAGAACTTTAAACTCATGGAAATGGCTAGATAGTAGAATGTTAAAGTCAGATACCAAATACATATGGACTGGATATTGGGAATGTACGCTAAGCCATATAACCCTCATATCTGTGGCCTTATTACCTCTGTTGTACTGTATTGTATTTGTTATTATAAGAGAAAGGGCCATTTGTTGGACTGAAAGGGGAAACTGTAAGGGGAAATAAGATACACCTTAAATTTAAAAGAAAAAAAAGGGAAGAGGATGGGAGGTAGAGGGTGGGAGGGTGGGACTGGTGGGGGAATAGGGAGGGGACTGCGATTGAGATGTAACTTGAAGAAATAAAAAATAAAGAAAAAATAAAATAAAAAAGAAGATATCCCTTGCTTTTGGATAGGTAGCATCAACCTAATAAAAATGCCCATCTTACCAAAAGCAATATACAGATTCAACACAATTCCTATCAAAATACCAATGCAATTCTTTACACACCTTGAAGAAAAATTCTCAACTTAATATGGAAAAATGAAAAAAAAAAACCTAGAATAGCTAAATCCATCAGGTACAACAACAGAACATCTGGATGTATCACCATCCCTGATTTCAAGCTGTATACTACAGAATAATAGTAATAAAAACAGTATGGTACTGGTATAGAAATAGACCAGTTGATCATTGGAATTGAATTGAAGACCCACATATAAACCCACACACCTATGGTCACTTAATTTTTGACAAAGAAGCCAAAACCATACAATGGAAAAAGAAAAGCATCTTCAACAAATAATGCTGGTTTAATGGGATGTCAACATGTAGAAGAATCCAAATAAACCTATACTTATCACTTTGCAAAAAACTTAAGTCTAAGTGATCAAAGACCTCAACATAAATTTGGACACACTAAAATTAATAGAAGAGAAAATGGGGAAAAGCCTGGAACGCATTGGCACGGGTAGCAACTTCCTGAACAGAATACCAAGAGCTCAGGCACTAAAACAAACAATCAATAAATGGGACCTTATGAAATTGAAAAGCTTTGGTAATGCAAAGGACACTGTCCTTAGAACAAAACAGCAGCCTACAAACTGCGAAAAATCTTCACCAACCTGACATCTGACAGAGGGCTAATATCCAAAATATATAAAGAACACAATAAATTAAACACCAAAAAAATCAAATAACCAAATCAAAAATTGGGGTATAGAGATAAACTGACAATTCACAAAGCAGGAATCTCTAAAGGCCAAGAGACACTTGAAGAAATGTTCAACATCTTTGGTCATCAGGGAAATACAACTCAAAATGACTCTGAGATTCTATCTCACACCTGTCAAAATGGCTAAGATCAGAAACTCAAATGATAGCACATGTTGGTGAGGATGCGGAGAAAGAGGAACACGCCTTTATTGCTGCTTGTACAACCATTTTGGAAATCAATCTGGGGATATCTTAGAAAAATGGGAATAGCACTACCTCAAGACCCAGCCATAACCCTCCTGGGTATATATCCAAAAGATTCTTCACCAAACCACAAAGAATTGCATCAACAATGTTCATACCAGCTTTATTTGTAACAGCCAGAAACAGGAAACAACCCACATGTCCTACAGCTGAAGAATGGATTAAAAAACTGTGGTACATTTGCACAATGGAATACTACACACCTATCAGAAACAAGGAAATAATGCAATTGGAAAACAAATGGGTAGATCTAGAAAAATCTATCCTAAAGTGAGCTGACTCAGTCCCAGAAAGATAAACATGGTTTCTATTCTTTTATAAGTAGATATTAAGCATATATCACAGGACAACCATCCTACAGACTCAAACAGATAGGAATCTAGCATGACTATCCTAGGAAAAACTCCACCCAGCAGTGAGTCATCAAACCTGTTACAGGTCAGGGGAACACCTTCCCTAAGTGGGGTGCCATATCAATCTCCAGTACAAGAGAAAGCTCTTGGCCCTCACATGAATGATTAACTGAGGGATTATGATATGTCAGGACCCACCTCTTCTGAGGAGAAGGAGAGTACTGAGAAGGGGAATAGTGAGGGAGGGAGGGAGAGAGGAGGGGGTGTGAGGGAGGGAGGAAAGGATTGGATGGGGGAGGAGTGAAGAAACTATGTTCACAAGGTAACGAAAAAAATACATTTATAAAAGGGGAGCATCTAAGCTTAAAAATATAATAAAAATAAAATACAAAATTCTCAAATGATAATTTACCAAAGGCATACTTTTTCTAGTAGCATAAAAGGAAAAAATGTGTTAATTTCAGGTTAGAAAGTTAGACTGCAGGGGGCCACATAGCTAACACACTCTTGGACATCAGATTTTAAGTTTCTTCTTATATATGAAGGATATTTGTGTTGTTTGGCTTTTAAAAGGCAGTTAAGAGGCTCAAAGTGTTCTAAGTAAATTAAGGGTTACTACAGTTCAGCCTGGTTTTCTAAACCTCTAAGAGCTGAAGTAATTTGGAGCTAAGGTAAAATATTTGAGAAGGGTGGTGTTAGCCAATGCCTTTAACTCCAGCAGAGACAGGAAGATCACTATAGTGTTAGTTGTCTTTTAAATTCTAGAGTTAAAAAGAACCGAGAGGTGATGGTACACACTTTTTTTTTAAAATTTATTTACTTATTGATTTAGGTTACATCTCCATCATAGTGTCCTCTTTCCATCCTTCCCAGTCCTACCCTCCCACCCTCTACCCCCTAACCCTTCCATCCCACTCCTCTGGAGTGTCCCTACATAACATTTCCCTGCCAAGAGCCTCCTCATACACTGGGGGCCTACAAGGCAGTACCACCAGGGAAAAGTGTCTCAGTGACAGGGAGAGAAAACAAACAAACAAAAAAAGTCTATGTCCATATGTTCCCTTTGGGGTATTGGTTGTAGTATAGATATCCTGTACTATATAGCTAAAATCCAACTATAAGTGAATAGATGCCATGTGCATCCTTCTGAGTCTGGGTTGGCTCACTCAGGATGAGTTTCTCTAGTTTCATCCATTTGGCTGTAAATTGGATTATTTCCTTGTTTCTGATGGCTGAGTAGTATTCCATTGTGTAGATGTACCACAATTTTTTATCCATTCATTGCTTGAGGGACATCTGGGTTGTTTCCAGTTTCTAGCTATTACAAATGTTATGCTAGGAACATAAATGAGGATATGTCCTTGTGGTTTGATGAGGTATATTTTGGGTGCCCCCGAGGCTTCAGAAGAGGAGGTAATATACATGCTCTATCAATGGCTGAGGTCTCCACAGTCACTTGCTCTCAATACTTTCACTGGGTCACTACTGGCTACTGCAAAAAGAAGCTTCTCTGACCAAGATGAGAAATATAACAAATTAAAGACATGATTTAAATCGTTGGATCCTCAAGTAAAACCTTCACAAATATAATGCTTGACTGAGGGTAATTGCAAAGTAAATACTTTTAATGGAGTTCTACGTATTTCTTTCCTGAGACTCCCTCCAAAGTCTATATATTATTCAAAGATATTTTGCTTCTTTTACCCTTCAAATTGACTTCATGTGTGGAAATTAAATATGAATCCAATATAGAATATATTTGGTACCATAATTACAAAGGAGACTTGTGAACACCCTTGTTTCAATAAACAACTCTATTATAAGCATCTACACATACAGTAGACCTTTTTACTACAGCAATACTAGTTGTCCTTTCTACCACAACCATTGTTACAACTACCACATTTGGGAACTTAAATTTTCAAGTAATATTTTAGAAAAAAAGAGAAACTACATAAACGAACTTGTTAATTTGTTATATTTAAATATTTGAAGAAGTCTTTTAGTATGTCATCATTATTAAATGCTAATGATTAGATGATTTAGATTATTTTTTGCACACTAAGTCTCCCAAATTTGAAATTCAACTTTGGTTCACCATGGTGGACCAAAGTCATGTCAGCAGAAATGGCAGAAAGCTAATGTCTCAAGCAAGTAGAAGAGACAGGCAGACTCTGTGTGTGTGTGTGTGTGTGTGTGTGTGTGTGTGTGTGTGTGTGTGTGTGT
>CAJQZJ010000953.1:1198030-1234050 GCA_907164525.1 Lophiomys imhausi
TGTGTGTGTGTGTGTGTGTGTGTGTGTGTGTGTGTGTGTGTGTGTGTATCTGTGTGTCATAGTCTCTTTTTATCAATAGTTGATATTACATGTATTCACATATGCATGCATACACACACAAACAAATATATTCTTAAATATAATCTGCTCAGTCTATATAGTAGACTCATATGTTTGTTTTCTGTACTGGTATTGACTATTTGGTATTAGATACCAATTGGTGTGTCCTTCATAGAGAAGACAATTTCTCCCACCATCAGCATTCATTACTTGCCTGTGGCTCCTTGGGTAAGGTTGACACCTCATGGGCTTGCTCCTGTTCACTGATATGAGTATTGGTATCATCATTGTTGAACTCAAATTTAGGTAGTCATATTGGTGGGATTTTATAGGTATAGTTTCTGACATTACTAAGAGATATAATCTCATAGTAAACTTCTTAGTCATCTGATTCTTAAAATCTTTCCACTCTCTCTTTCACCAAGTTCCCTGTGGTCTAGGTTCAGAAGCATTTTCTAGAAGTATCTATTGGTAATGAGCTCTACAAGTCTGCATGTTGATTATTTACAGATTTTTAAAAATTGTCTCAGCTTGTTGTAGGGAGAAGGTTTCTTGATGAGGAGTTAGAGGCTGGGGACTAAACTTATTCATGGTTGTAAGAACAAAGGTTTAGATTTTTGTTAGGGATTATACTGGCTTCGTAAAGTGGTGGTTGTATCTTCTCCTCAAAGATCCATAATTTCACTAGCACTAAGTAGTTGGCTAAGTTTCCAGTACCAGAGATGGTTTTCTCTTTTTGAGCAGGTTTTAAACCCAATTAAAGAGCTGTTGGTGACTGTGAAGGTTTATTCACCACTACTACACCCTTAGGGTTATTGTGCGTTATAGTTGCTCTTGTGTTTCATAAACATCCTAGCTGTGTACAAACATTTGATTTCATCCTTTGGAAACATGCATGATGTCTTTTGGTACCATAAAAGATAGTCCTCAGGGAGGAGGTATTCTTATCAGTTCTAGCTTAGAGGCTTCTTGGCCTTTTGATTGAAGTATATGGTATCTTTAGTAATAGGAACACCTTTAGGTTACAGGACTTCTTTTTGTGTAGTAGGTTACAACAAAGCAAACACATTCAATAAGTATTTAGTATATGGTCAGTATAAATTATACATTTGAATAAAAATGAATTTATGAAACAGTGTTATATAGAATTAATACATGTTTATTCAACATAATGTTAAAATAGACTAGTCAGTTTGTGGAGGCAGTTGTACCTTATCACAGAGAATAATATGGTTCTCTCTACTATATCTTAGAAGCAAACGATTTTTAATTCAATGCAATGCAGCCATTACATAATTATATTGTTTGTTAATGTATAGTAAATTATAGAAATTATTTATTTGAACTTTCTCTACTGACCTACAAATACAAGCAATTTGGAATAGGTAAATAGTGGTTGTGATTAATCAACTTGAGTCACAGTTGGATTTTTACAGAACTGCTGATTTGCCAGTGTGTCTACTTCAGCATGTAAAATTAAACAAGATACTTTAAATTTAACCAAAATGATTCTTCAATATAATTTTCCTAAATCTAGGAGGAAAAGTAAAAATCAAAACATCCAAGTTTTTCTCAGTCATTACCAGTGTTTTAAAGCAACATTGTAATTTGTAGAGAGCTATTTTAGCTTAATGCAAGCAATTATTAGCAGTTAACAAGAATGATAGAGGAGAAACTGAATGAAACAACATTTAAGCTAGTGAGATAGTTAATCCTTTTCAAAGTACTAAGCTCTATCTTCATGAATGTTTCCAAATAATACTTCTTTATCTTTTTTGCATGTTTTATAAACAAAAAAAATACATCAATCACTTGTCAGTATTATGTAAATCTACCTCTAAGGTATAATTTAGGAGAATTTGGGGTGTAGAAAGCAACTCAACATAACAATTAGTTAGAGGCAATAAATGAACACCATGAGCAAATAATATATAGGTGCTGAACATGAGTCAATTCATAACCATTTTCTTTTATCTCATAAAATATTGTCATTGAAATGCTTACCATTCACCAGAAGATTATTGGCTACATGAACAAATTGATTTAAAAAACTATCCTGAAAAATGTATAACCATAAAATAACTGTATTTAAAATCAGAATTCTGAATCCAATTTCATATTTAGTAGCTGGAACATCCACAAATCTAAAATGCATTTAGATCGTTTTAGGTAAATGTGAATAAGTAAGTAAACACCATATATATATATGTATATATATATATATATAATTTTAGGTTTAAAACCTAAACTTGTTAAATTCACTACATATATAAGTGAATTTGTGTGTGTGTGCGTGAAGTACTTTTTCTTTAAGATGATGAGTTAGATTAGTGACAGATATCAAAAAATCACAACTTTCATGTCTATACTGAATTGTCTTACAGTGTTTCATATATTCTAAATTATGAATAGATTTAGAAGTAATTCTAAAAAGAGTAGCAAGGTCTCTAGGCAAACTTTCCAATTTGGACTTGCTTACACCTAGTTCTCTTTAATTTCAGTTTTATGAAAATAATAAAAATTATTGAGAGCACATTTAGACTTGCTTGGAAGTAAAAGGTAGAAGGATATCAAAATATTAGTTTTCATAGCTAGAGTTACCCTTAGGACTACATTGCAAGAATTCTGTTTAACTAAGATAAGAGTCACATAGCAATGTAATGTGTCAATCAGTTGTGCTTAGATACCCAGAATCATAGTATGTCAACTATCAAACAGTTTCATTTTAAAGGATGGATAATACAATATGTAATACATTAAAAAAAATATTTTATTTCATGATACGTCCCGACCTCAGTTTCTTTTACCTCCACTCCTCCCAGCACCACCCCATGCCATGTTCTCTCTGCCCCAAATCCACCCCTTCTCAGTTTTCCTTCAAAAATAAACCAACCAACAACCACAATAAAAACAAACAAACAAATGAGCAGACCCAGATGGCCCAGGGATATCAACCAAACATGGTGTAACAAATTACAATAAAACTAGGCACAAACCCTCATATCAAGGCTGGATGACGTGGCCCAGTAGAGGGAAAAAGGTTCCAAGTGTAGGCAAAAGTATCAGAGATACTCCACACTCCTACATTTAGGAGTTTCACAAGGATACTAACCTGTAAAATAATGCAGAGGACCTAGTTCAGACCTACTCAGGGTCCATGATTGTTACTTCAGACACTGTAAGTTGTGAGCCCTGATTATTTGATTCTGTGAGTTATGTTCTTTTGATGGCCTCGAACCCTCTGGTTCCTAGAATCCCACCACCCTCCTCATCTTTGGGGGTTCTCCTGGCTCTTCTTAGTGTTTGGCTATGGGTCTCTGCATCTGCTCCCATCAGTTGCTGGACATTGTCTCTCTGATGACAAGTGGGTTAAGCACAAATCTATGATCTTACAAAACAGTAACAAAGGACATTGCTATGCTAATGTTAGAAAGGGGAAAATGTAACGGAATGGATTTTGTGGACTTAACAGTGAATTGGTTATAGGGAAAATAAGTAATAAATGGTTCACAAAGTTTTTAATTATATAGTGTTCTCTATCTATGTTGTTTTCACATCAGTATATGGAATATTTCTAATTTAAAGACACATCCTTTGGAAAAATTAGACAGGTAGGTATATTTAAGAGGATCATGTAATAGAGGCTAGCTTACTTCTAATACAACTCAGGGTCAGCATATTGTGTATCCTGAAGACTTACATTTATAATAAACCTAGATTAAGACTAACTGGATTCCAACTAGTAGCAATGCTTGTGACAAATATAAACTAAATAAAATGTGATATTCAGTATGATATAATTAAAATAAGGAAGTGAGGGAGATAAATATATTTTATTCTTATTGAAGAGCACTAATCTTACACAATTATCAGTTCTGCATATTCATAGTTCTATGTGGCTACATGAACCCATAGTATTTTGTTTACATGGATTATAATGAAACATGTTAAAAACTGGTTCTAGGGTAGGAGTACATTATTACTAGATCTGAAACACTGGAAATAAATGGTTCCCAAGATGCATATCCAATATAAAGTTAAAAATAAATTTAAGGAAATCTCACAATGATCAAATTGATAATTAAATAAAAAAAGAAGAAATTGAAGACCAACAAACCAAATAATTCAATCAAAAAATGGGGTACAGAACTAAACCGAGAATTCACAAAAGAGGAATCTCTAAAGGCCAAGAGGCACTTGATGAAATGTTCAACATGATTGGTTATCACGGAAATGCAACTCATAACTCATAATGACTTTGAGATACCATCTCACACTCATCAGAATGACTAAGCTCCAAAAATCAAGTAAGGAGATGAGATGTAACTTGAAGTAATAAATAACTGTTTTAAAAAACTTAAGTGATAGCACATGCTGGTGAGGATATGGAGAAAGAGGAATATTTCTCCATTGCTGGTGGGCATGCAAACTTGTATGACCACTCCGGAAAACAATCTTCAATATCTTAGAAAATTGGAAATAGTTCTACCTCAAGACCTAGCCATACTGTTCTTAGACATATATCCAAAATATTTTCCACCAAACCAAAAGGACATTTGTTCGTAACAGCTTTATTCTTAACAGCCAGAGACTAGAAACAATCCAGATGTCCTTCAACCAAAGAATGGATAAACAAACAAACAAAAAAATGTGGTACGTTTACACAGCTATCAGAAACAAGGAAATCATGCCATTTGAAACCAAATGGATGGAACTAGAAAAGCTCATCCTAAGTGAGCTAACCCAGACACAGTAAGATATATATGGTATGTACTGTCTTACAAGTGAATATTAACCATAGAGCACAGGACACCCATCCTACAACCAACAGATCCAAACAAACAGGACCCTGTCATAAATATCCAATGAAAAACTCCACTCAGCAGTCAGTCATGTACCCTACTGTTTGTTAGTAGAACACCTTACCCTAACTGGGCATCCATATCAAAAACCAATAGAGGAAGTTCTTAGCTCTCATATGACTGATGAAGTTGGGGGATTTGATATGTGGGGGCTCCCCTCATTCCAAGAGAAGAAGAGGATGGAGATGGTGAAGAGAGAGAGAGAGAGGGTGAGACCTCTTTGATCAGGATGTAACTTGAAAAAATAAATGAATTAATAATAAGAAGAATTTTAAAAACCTATTTTGCCAGGCTTGTTTACTTAGTACTTAGTAGCTCTAATCAGTGTATCTGCTTTGTCTCTTAGATAATCTAACATATAATTGTCAATGTTACAGTTCAGTAATAGTAGTTAACAAAGTTGAATGTGTGCATGTAGAGAAGTTTCTTTAGGGTATGTATGCATAAATATTTCCCTCATGATGTTAGAATTAGATGAAATGAGGAAGATTTTCCTGTGGATGGTTAGGGACTTTTTATTTGTTGTTTGTTTTTGCCTTGATTTTTTTTTTAGGTTTTTGTTGTTTTTTTTTATTTTGCTTTGTTTTGGGTTTTTTGTTTTGTTTAGTTTTGTGGGTTTTTTTGTTTTGTTTTGTTTGTTTTTTGTTTTTGAGGAATAGGGAGCAGTAAAGAAAAATACGACTGGACCATATTTGATAGGTTTGAGGTACAACACATGGCTAATACAGAATGAGAAAGTTAAATAAAGGAAGGAATTTTAGCTAAAATAATACCAAAATATTAAAATTGAAACTAACCAAAGTTCAAATATTTTTGAAAGTTTGTAAAAAATTTTGACTTTCAAAATTCTGATTCCTTGATATTGAGAAATTATAACTTTAGTATTGTCTCCCATCATTTGTAGTATATTTAAATGTAAGTGAATTTGTTTATTTACTGGTGCAAATATAAGCACATAATTGTTATCCCCTTGGTTTTGATCAGAAATCTGTAACAGTGCTATATTATAGGGTTTTATATTCATATGGAATGTCTTATGATATTGCAAATATTTATTTGTATTTTGTTGATATTTCTGAGAATCTACATTTAAAACAAATTTACCTTCCATTTTCTCCCCTTTCTATTTTGCATCTTGAATAAAACAATCCTGCTTCATTTTCACCTACTAACTAAAATCGCTGTACCAATATACTTCCTTTTTAGATTTTTAAAAATTATTTGAAATGTCCATGCATTTATACTATGTATATTGTTCATATTAATCCATTACTACCTCCCTTCAACTCTCCCTAGTGTAGGGTAGTCACATGACTCAAGCTGCAGGGTATGGTTCCCTGCAATAGATTCCCTTTCTTAACTTTGTATACTTTTAAACTTTGTATAATTCACAGGAAAGTGTCCAGCCTTCCACTTGAGGAGCTCTAGTAGCCAGGTCCTGCTGTCCCTAAATCTTTCCCTGGGTGCTCCCTCTTCAGTTCTGCAGCTCCTCTGGGTGTCATCCCCTGTGGTCCCTGAAAGGTGTGCTTGGATCTTCAGGCTGTACTGCTGGCCCTCTGCACCTCGGGACAGCAACACTTCAGGACTCCAAAGCTGCTGAGACTAAATATCTGCATCTCTGGGACCTGAGATCAGATGCCTGGAAAACACTGGGAAGCTGAAGCCAGCAGCACCTCAGTCTTCAGTTATGGTGGCAGCTGACAGGCAACTCAGGGGGAAAGAGCTCTGTCGAACCAGAGCTAGTCTATGAGCTCCATCCCCATCTCTGTGGCAACAATGTATAAACTAGCCATTCCCCTGAAGCAGAGAGCTTTACATGCTCTGACACTGCCAGCCAGGGACCAGGACTAGGAATCTGACCCTGTAGTATAAATTCATAGTTTCGTTAAGGAATATTGTTTTGTTTATCTTAGAGTTCAAATCTGTGTAAAGCCCCTAAAGCATGAGTTGATAGGCCCTTCCCCCACACCTCTCTAACTATCATAATGGCAGTTTCAGCTTCTGTCACAAGGGCCATCTGGATCCAGGTCCTTCCAGTGGGACCCCTCCCAGGTTTATGCTAATTTCAGGTAAAAAGTCTGAACAAAAACCCACCAATCCCTAAGCTCCTCCAAGCTCAGGACTTGAAATCCCACCAACTGTCACTCTGGAAATCTCTGCCCTAGAAAGGTCTGCCCCCTCAAAAATCCTCTATAAAGGCTGTGTTTGCCCAGCTCTCTGCTGCCCTCTCCTGGGAGCAGAGGCCGCCACTCATGGACTCTGCCCTCCTCTCACAGGTTCATTCCTCCATGGGCTTCCAAGTACAAGGATACCTTCCCTTGGGACACTGTCTCATCCCAGAGCTGTGTGGCTCCTGGGCTCCCATGTCTCAGGATACCCTTCCCTTGGGATGCTGCTCTACATAAAAGAGCTGTGTGGTTCCTGGACTTCCATGTGTCAAGATACCCTTCCCTTGTGACACAGTCCCAACTCAGAGCTGTGTGATTCCCAGGCTTTAGAGGTGTGGGTTTCTGTACATCATCCCATTGGACCAGGAATGCAAACACCTAGTGCTACTACCTCATCTATTTCCTATCTTCATGCTTTTTTAAAATACCCACCCCATGAGTCTAATTAGTGTTATCCCTGTATATACTGGCGTTGTCATGCACCAGGATGTGAGCAATTTTCTAGAGCCACCAAAGGAAAAGCAATTTCCCTTGCCTCAGCAATCATCAACCATCAAGAACTCCTCTGATAGGGCTGGATTTCCTTCTTATATTTATTATGGAATCTTAACAGGTTTGCTGTTGTTTAGAGAGCTGTGAGTTGACATTTATAGAACCCATGTTATGTCCAGAAGTCAACATTTCAGAATTCTCAACATATATTGCTTTTTATCTATCTATCTATCTATCTATCTATCTATCTATCTATCTATCTATCTATCTATCTATCTATCTATCTCTGTCTCTGTCTCTCTCTCTCTCTCTCTCTCTCTCTCTCTCACTCTACTGAAGTTCCCTTAGCACTGGATGGCAGAAGGTTGATAAAGATTACTCATCTACATCTGCATATTCAGAGTTATTTATACTTGGAACTTTGAACAGATATGTGGTTCTGCATTAACACTACCAAGAACAGAAAGAAACAATTCTGACCAAAATTGAGAATAGTACAAATCTATTTAGAAGATTTTTTGGCAGCATGACGACTGAGCCAAAGCATAAATTCCCATCAGGGCCTGTGATCTCCTCATTCATGAGCTTCTGACAAGGTTTATAGTTCCATACATGAAATCCTATCTATGGAGACATCTACATGTTCAATCCGTAAGTGGGTAGTTACCACTAGAATCATTATGCCATTATTGTATCAATAGGCATTTCTTTTCAGTTTGGTCATTTTGTAGCACTCATCATCCAGCATTGTGAAAGACCACTGATGTGATCTCTCTCCCACCATAGCCCTTTTTGTCACTACACAAGACAGTCATCATGGAGAGTAATTTCTGCGCAATTCAAGGTTGATTTTTCTATGTGCTACAACCAATGTTTGTGATATCTTCAGCAATTGGGTCTTACCACCTAAGTACAGTGGACAGCCAATAATAATGTCAACAGCCCATGTTGTTTTGGGTTTCTCTGAGGACTTCCTTACCAGGAACTCATGAAGAGATATTCTATGACTGACATGAGATTTTAATTTCATTATCTGTATCTCCTGGAATACCATGTAGGGTACTTCTGCAATTATACTCTCAAACTTTCATTTCCTGTCTGATTCCTTAAGAATGTATATTCCACTGCAATACAACATTACATATATATTTACATATTTACACACACACACACACTTATATAATGTAGTATATAAAATATACCACATTACCTGGCACATTGGCTTGTACATAGCAGGAGCTTCTTATTCATTACTTAAAATAATAAATATGTGTTTCTCAACTTAAGACTCAGATCAAGTAAGAGTGATAAGTGATGAAATTTATATTTTAAAGAGATCAAATAACCAGGGTACTTAGAGAAATTTCCACATGTTACAGAGAAGATTAGTGTAAATAGAGTCAATTAAACTATGGTATCGCAGACCAACTGCTCTCCATTGAGGAATCCTATTTCTCAGCTGGTAGGCATTTTCATCTCTGCCTAAATATCAAAGTCACTTTTGTACCTTGAAAATAATTTTGATGCCTGGATTCACTTCCCAGAAATCCTTATAGTATTTCCAACAGCATATCATTGCACCCCCTACCATAATGTTATTGTTTCAAACAAACACTTAAATAGCACATGTGCTAGATTAGAGCATAACTTCTTAAACATTCTTTTTCATTCATAATCCCTTTCTGGCTGAAAAATGCTGTATGTACCTGGGTTTGGTGGCTTGTAAAACCATGAATTTACCAAAAATAAATCATAAAACATATTTTAGAGCTGTAAAAAAGACCCAGCCAGCAAAAGATATCACCTTCCAAGCATGAAGGTCTGAGTTAAGATCTCCAGCATCCAGACAGGAAGCTGGGTACAGTGAGTTGCACTGGGGGAAACCTGTATGTTTGTGGTCATCCAATGGAGCTGAATCAGTGAACTCCAGGACAATGAGAGACTGTGTTTCACAAAGTATGGTGAAAAGAGATTGAGGAAGGCAACCAACATAGAACTCTGGACTACAGGTACTCACATATGTGTATACACACATCCACAAAACCAAAATACACTGTAGCAACAGTGGCTTTGATTGTTTTATTACTATACTTAATTATACACTCTAATCTATTTTGTTATACTTAATTCCTTTACCTCCCTACCAATCCTTGTTCCTCCCAATCCCCCAACACTATGTAGGAGAGAAGGAAGGTTAGAGGGTAGTAGGTCTCTTTGAGGTACTTCCTGCTGATTAGGGTTGTTGGGTTCCTTGAGAGTAATACCATTCTCGGTAGAAGTCCAACAAACCAGGAGACAGCAGCAGGAAGAACAAGCAGCAGTTTGTGGGAGAACCAACAGCTGAGAGAACAGCAAACCTCTTTCTTCTTTGTAGCCCATTTTCCTAATTCTTTGTAGAGCCCTTTCTTTCTTCTTTGTAGAGCCTCTTTTTCTCTTACTTCCTTGTAGAGCCTTTTCTCCTACCTCTTTGTAGAGCCCCTTTTTCTCCTACTTCTTTGTAGAGTCCCTTCTACTTCTTTGTAGATCTCCCTTCTCCTTCTCCTTGGGGCTCTGACTTTTTATTCTTCTCTCCCAAGTCCTCAGAGTTTACATGCTGCAGCTGATTAAGCCACACCCCTGCTAGCTCACTAGTCAGTTAATACTTCACACCTGTGTGGTAAGCAGTCTCACACCTAAGATTAAACAAAAATATTCACATAACTGGTTATTTTGATAAACTCATACCACAATACACACATAGATACACAGACACACACTAAGAAACATATGTTTTAAATTATTTGGTATACGTATAACTGTAACTTATTAAAGACAAAACCAAAACTCTATGTGTAATATATGAATATTTGCATGGATGAGATTCATGCTGATGAATTATGGTCGGAAAATAGAAGTCTTTGTTTTCTGCAATTAAATCATTATTTAATGCTAGAAAATTGTATGTACAGTAAAATCACTAAAATTCATAATATATAATAATTTCTAATCTACACCAATATGTTTCAGGAAATATTTATTAGCATCTTGTTCTATAGTGCACATAGTAGGTGTTTAATATCAACCCTGCAGGAATGTTTCATGATACAATACTGCCAAATTATGCTAGGAGAACCTCAGATTCATTATATGTTTGCCTTCAGTTAATTTTTGGTTGTTGTACATTCAGAAAATTGTTAGTGTTAACATAGTTTTCATGACTCCCATATCCAGTTGTTTATATGAGAAACAACTGGACTCAAGTCATTGTATTTGATTTTGGAAACAATTCATCTAAACTTCATATTCTCCAGCCCTCAACTACAGATTGCAGTACTAAACGTATAATTAAATACACGTACAAAATGAGATAATGGATATTAAATATCCAAACAAAACTAATTGCTCAGTTATTCTTTTTTCTATCACTTTCTTCTTGCTTCATTCTGGTCACAGGGCTAATGATTATTTCAATACACAGTTTATCCACATAACACTACAATGTTATTTAGTTTTCCAACATTGCTGGTGTAATAACAGTGATTTCACAGTTTATCCGTTTCTGTCACAGTATCTAATTTTTTTTAAAAGGAAACTGCTTCTTCTTTCATATCTCCAGTATCACGATGTTCATAGAGTAAGTTCTTTGAATCTGAGAATTTGTTTTCAACAGTTAATTCTGCAATGTTTACTTTTGTCTTTTCATGACTTGGGCTTTCTAAAAATCCATTTGTGCATGAGATATTGAAAAACATGCTTCCTACACCACAGAAACGTTCATTAGAATAAACCACACAAATACTGGTTAGTGATTTGAATATTGTATCTTGTTGCTTATTTTATATTAAAATATTGTTATTAAAACATAATTTGTATGGCAAATTTAAACTGTTTTCAGAAAGTTATACAATTATTTTAGTGAGTTTATAATTATGCTCCAACCTCATTTTTAAACACTTTTCACCTCCCCAAATATTAGCCATTGGGTTTGCAGTAAATGCCTGTACAAACACTAGTCCCTTTGTGTAGCTACAGATTGTTCTCTTCTGTGTATTTCCTATCAGTTTTTTCTAAAACACTGCCCTTTATCCACTCCTTAAATTTATCATAGTGATTTTGAGGATTACCGAAGTTATCACATGCATTAGTATTAAAATTATTTTATTTCTTTAAAGTATATATATAGTGTATAGTATTGTTTGAATATATGTTATACAGGATTGATATGCCAAATTAGATTTAATTCCTTTAATTCAGTGGTTTATTATAATAGAAATTCTCTTTTTCTTTTTCCTATAGTTATTAAGTCCAAAAGTAGAACACCAAGGTGTTGCATTTAAAGTTCCTTACAAAGAATTCTCCTTGCTTGTTCCTTTTTCTTTATCAGTATGTATTCATTTTACAAATTGGATTTCATTGTGACATTTTCACAAATGTGTTTGATCACATTCATTTTCTATTACACTCTCCTTTCTCACTCGTCAAGGACCCTTCCTCATTTCAAATAGTAGGCTTCCTTCTTTCATGTATTTTAATACAGATAACACTTAGGAAAGGAAATATACAGCTTGCACCTTTTTGAGACTGGCCTATTTCCATTATCATTATCTCCAGTTCTATTAGTTTATACACACTCATTAAATGTTATTCATTTCTGCAATAATCTCTTTGTTTCTTCCTGGCCATAAGAATATTGATTATTTTCAGTATGCTACTGCATCTAAATAACACTCCCAAGTTATTAAGTTTTTCCAACTACTGATGTTGCCAGGGTGATTTTACTGTTTATCTTTCTCTGCTGTAATACTGTCTATGATTTTGTTCTAAGGAAATCTATCAGTCCTTTCATATCCCCAGTACCATGTTCATACAGTGAGTTCTCTACAATAGTAGAATAGTTTTATTTTGAAAAGTTATTGCTCAAATCAATTCCATTACATCAGTCGGAATTAACAAATATCTTTGTACTTTTCATCAAAACTACCCCAATGTGTAAGAGGTACTTGATATAAACTTAATGGATGAGCAAAAGCCCCAAGTAGACATTTCTTGCCAGAAAATGAAACCCAAGTGCTAGGAATGGGTTACATCCAATGGAATTGTTGGTCAAATTGACCCCATGGAATCCCCCACATAACTGAGGCTATTGGCTCTCTGCCACAAACTGATGGCAAGGCACTATTGCTGAAGATAGTTACATAATTCACTGAACACAGAGAAGTTGTCCTGGTACCTAACCAAAGCCTTCACCCCTACCTACTAGTTTTCATGATACTGTAAGTCACTCTGCACACCACCAGAGGAAAAAGGTAAACACTAACATTGCTGCAAACTGTGATCTACAATGATGACTTCTCTATAAGGTGAGTTAGTACAATAGTGGCACAAAGTTTTGGGAGTAACTAACCACTATCTGATTAGAATTAAGACCCACTCCATGAGATGAAACTCATTATCTGACAGTCGCTGGGTGGCCATGAACCTGAAACTAGAAAGGGCAGGAACCTAGGGGAAAACAAGTACTGCTGTTCTACTAACAGAATATAGCTAAAAAATGATTTCTATATTCACAGATTAATGTCTTGCTTAGCCCTCATTAGAAAATTTTGGTCCTGTAATAGATGGGAACAAATACAGAGACTTGCAGCTAAACAATGTACAGAAAGTAAGATCTCTAGAAACACTCAATCCTAAATGAGATTTCCCCTCAAATTCTTCCTCTCAGGACTCAGACTACTCTTCAGAAGAGGAGGCAGAAAGATTGTGAGAAATGATGGGATGGAACACAGTAAGGAAACAATGCCTTCTAGGTACAACAGGAGTGACACACTTGAATTCACAGAAACTATGACAATACATAGGGACTACATAGGTACAAACCAGATATGGTCTCAATGATGAGTTGGGAAGTAGATACAAGTCCCCATCCATAAACCAGAAGTTAGGTTCAGTTGATAATCACTGGCAAATGAAAAACAGTAGTTTTCTCCAGTGGAGTCTCACTGGGGAAACAAACCATACTTAAGAGCAAGCCCCATTACCAGCAGTAGATAAAAAAGACAAAATGAGCTCAATAGAATTTTTGGAAGATTTTTGTTGCACAATACTTGGGGAAATTTTTTTTTAACTTTACAGATCTTTTACCAATATATTATTGTGTTTGATTTTATTTTTATCTTTCTGTGTGTGCAAATGCATGTGTCTCATTGTATTTGTTTCTTGTATTTCTATGACTCTACTTTTTTTCTGTTTATCCTACTCTGTTTTATTTGGTTCTATTATTATTTTTATATACTTGTATTCTAGACAGAGAGAGAGAGAAGTAAAGGGTGTGGATTTGGGTGTATGGCTAAGCAGGAGGGATTAGGAAGTAGCTGGGCGAAGGGAAACTGTAATCAGAATATATTCTATGAAAAAAATCTATTTTTAACTTAAAAATAACAATGTTTGCCTTTTTGGTATTTCATTGCTAAGAGTACATTATCTTATACTTTGTTATATATCTTATATAATTTTCCCTATTTTTATTTTTTAAATATTTATTCTATTACTATTGTTGGAGATATTCATATACCAGTACTATATTGACATCATGTTTATGCCACCCTGTCACCCATCTAATTTCTTTCTTTCATGATATCTCCACTTCCTCTCAACTTCCTGAAGTTTTCTTCTTTCATTGCTATTGACACAAATGGATACATATATAAATATTTGTGTTCATAAATAAAAGTTTCTGAGTCCATTTAGAGTCATATATATACATACACAGATGCATACACACACATTTGAAATTGGAAAATGCATCAGGGACACATCCCTAGAAAAAACTAATCTGAACACAGATTCCTCAAAAGAAGAAAAACAAAAATGTCTATGAAATATTTTCATAGTTCAGGAGGTAGTGAATTTCCACATGCCTTCTTTATACAGTCTTAGTTTGATTAACTAACCTATCTTGCTTGGTCATTAGGGGGTTTTAAATGATAAATATTGCAAACAAAGGATTAGTTTTCTCCAACAGAGTCTCATCCGGTCTACAAACCACTCCTACATACAGACCCCATACCCAACAGTAGATGACCAATACAAAACAAACTCAATGGCATTTTTAGAGCTTTTGTGTTTCATACTAATTTGTCAAAGCTTTTTTTTTAACCTTACAACTCTTTCATGTATTTTTCATGGCTTCAGATTTTGTGAGTTTTATGGTATTTCTGTGTTTGCAAGTGTGTATGTATCTGAGTCTATATGTGTTTCTTGAGCTTTTTCTTTTGGCTCCTCTTTTTATTTTTCTTTGTTTTGTCTCATTCTGGTTTGTTTGTTTATTTTTATGTAGTTATTTATTATTAGTAGTATTTTAAGATGGCTTTTTTATGCTATTGAAATGAAAGAAATGGGTGAGTGGAGGAGTAGGGAGGATCTGGGAGGAGTTACAGGAGAGAAAACCATAGCAGAATATATTTAAAAATTCAAAATTATTAAAAAAAATTCACATAAAAGTATATATGTAAATATGTTCTTTGTTTAAGCATGTATATGTGGACTTATGTATATATTTAAAGTTATTTTAGTACAAGATTTTACTGATTATTATTTTTTTGAACATATAAATTCTATTATTCACTTCTCTCCTTCCTTCTATTTTCTTTCTTTTCCCAAATGTTTTTTAAAAATCTGCATTTAATTTTCAGTATTTATGTGAACTATTACAATTTTCTTTATTAGTACCTAACATATGCAGATATTATTTAATACATATAAAACACAACAGTGAGACATAGTAACTAGTACTAAGATTATGTGCATTATTTTCCCCAATGGATCTCTTTTATTTTATACTGTTTCACTGGAGAAGGAAACATATGCTACCAACATGATTGGTAGTTAAATATATAAACACTGCTTAGATACTAAATTGAACACACTAGGAAGCATTATTCAAAACAATACTGAAACAATTTGAGTTTTGTGTACATTTAATCAGGCAACACAATAAAATGTGTTTTGGATTATAACTAACATAGATGATCTCTAAATAAGCTAATTGAAATATTGATGCAACACTGTATTTTATGCTTTAGAGAAAGTGAAATAACATTCAAAATGTTTAAATGATTATTTTTTCAATTATTGTTCCTTTATATGAAATTTAATATAAGTTTTTGTTTTGCTTTGCTTCTCTCAATTGAAAATAGAACCTTGTTTGCCTTTTGTCTAAAAGGGTAGGAGATAGGTATGTAGGCACTCAATAGTTATTTAATGGGTGGATGAACGATGTGATTACAAGTTTGCTAGATGGATTACAGTTTTTACTGAGGTCAGTATGTTATTATAAACTAAAAGTTGGCTTCAGAAGGAAAAGTTAAGACAGTGCTAATATCTCCTCTCAAGTTTGGTATTTGAAATATGTGTAAACCTTGTGGCAGATCCGCCTCCTCCCTTCATTCAATCAAGCCTATATATATGTATATATATATATTTTTTGACACACATGGCTTCAGAGAGATAACCAGGAACCTGTGATGTAAATGAATCATTCATTTCTTTATATGTTATCCTACCAACATACAGATGTAGTTGAGTACACACAGTGCAGCTATTATGTATTACCTGCCGTCCTCAAATATGAATGCACCTTAAAGATTCCTAATTTAGCACTGTCACAAAGACAGAGTTGTCATGGTAAATTTAAGCCACTGGGCTATGTCAAGAATGTCACCAGGTATTTGACCACAATTCTGTGTATCTATAGTGATGTGAATGTGACACCTCTTAATTTACTTGCAATCATCTATTACCATGGAACACGCAGCTTCATAAAGTCCTGAATTAATCTTCAGGGAAAAGAATGCCTAATAAAGAACACAATAATGTGTAGCAGCTCTGGCAATAAATTTGATGAAAGGTTTCCTGAAAGCCACAGCAAAGGGTAATATGAGTCCACTTATTAGCTCTGTGTTGATGTTATTTATGTTCTGTGACCCATGGGGAGATAAGAAATTTTATTTTGTTGCCTAGGGTTCATCTGAGGATCTAAGCATATTAGTTCTTTGGAACTAGTGTTTATATACTGACTGGGACATATGTGTCTTCTAAGGAAATACATTTCTTTGTTCACAAAAGACTTACAGAACTTTTGTTTGTGTTATTGTTTTTGCTTTGTTTGAGTTGTGTTTAATTCTTTTTATCTTGTAATTTGACAGCTGAGATATATATTAGCACCTTGGGGATTTTCAAAAGTGGAATAACAGTGAACATGCATAAAACCCTTTAATAATTCTCTATGATACATGCTTAGGAAGTATAGAGTCAAAATGAAAGAGTACATACTTTATTGGATATCTTTATATGAGTATTCTCTTCTAGTTTTAAACCAATTCAATATCTTCTGAGAACTGAAGTTATATAGTTTCATTACTATCTATGTCTGTTGGACATTATTACAAGTATTAAAATTTGATAATTATATTTTACTTATTATTTTCCAATTTAATTATTTTCTGAATTGATTTGGTAGAATTATCATGTTTTATCACACTGTATGTCCATAATTGATTCTAGTGCATGACATGAGTGAAAAAGAGAATAATAATTCAGGAAAATGTTGGCATTAATTTGGCAATTTCATTGAAACTTGTTTTCTTTATACCAAACCTATAACTATTGTACCATGTTATTTTCCTTTTACTGTGATTTTTTGTGAAATTTAAACATTGTATTTTTATTATATTCACCTCCCACTTCTCCTAACTCTTCCTAGATCAACTTCTCATCCCCCCACCCCAACTTTCTGTCCCCATTTATTTATTAATATCTCATCAACTTCAATTTGTGTTGCCCATAAAATTAGGTATATCAAGGCATCCAAATTAGTGGATCATATTTTAGGTATAGAAGTGCATCTACTCCATGCTGTGATGTTTACTGGCTTGATCATATTCATATCTGTATTGTGCAGACAAACTGCAGCTTCTGAGATTTCATGAGTTCAGTGGTCCTCTCATGGCCAAATGACACTCTATTAATCTACTCCTTCCCAAAATCAGTCTCTTACACAGACCACCCTGAGCCTTAGTGGAAGGAATAAATTAGATGTCCTAGTTGTAACTGAGGACTCTGGTAACAGTCTTTTTCTGCATTTTGACCAGCTTTGAGTTTCTCAGTTAACACTCCGCAGTGCACAGAGACTCTCTGATGATATTTAAGAGCTGCATTAATCTAAGAGTTATAGGAGTAAAAATTAGACTTTTTTTTTTAGAGTTTTATACTGTGCTTATTTAGAACAAAATAATACTTTTACTCATGCCTTTGAACTCCCCACCATGGTTTCTTGGTGAGATTTCTAGTACCAGGTATATATTTCTCCCCATGGAAGAGACCTTAAATACAATAAAAAAAACAGTTAATTACCTACATAACTTTTGTGTCATTATTTAACACCAGCTGTATAAGATTATTTATGATCTTTCCCCTCAAAAGCCTACACAGAACTTTCCAATACTGTGAAAACTAGCCATCAGAGAGGTAGCTTGTTCTTCAGTCCCAACTTGATTTATCCATGTATTGTAATAAAAGTGAATGGTATCTTAAGCAATAGGGGCTTATTATAACCTTCTGGTATGCAAACAAGAGCAATGGCAGTAGCATATAATCTTTTGGGATCACTAAGATACCCCTGACCACGAACTCATGGGAAGATATGCATCATCTGGCATTTGACCTTTTATTTTACAACCTAAATGTCTAGGAAGGGCATCATCCTCTTTGTAGGATAACTCCAATTAAACACTTGTGAAGGCATACTATTAAACTATTTATCTATTTTTATATTAATAACACTACCCACCTTCCAGCCCATTGACCAGAGGTACAGAAGAAAGGATATTAATAGAAAATGTAGACCTCTTTAGTCATAGGTCCTTTAGGGCTACTCATCAGCTGTCCAGCCAAAACAACATACACAGGAACAGGTACAAAATCATCAATGGGGACACAGCAATCAGAAGCAAGAAGAGCACTGCTTACCAGGAAACCAGCAGTAGTCTTGAGGAACACCAACAAATACAGCTGAAGAAGCAGCAATACTCTCAGCCCAAAATGGCACCCGACTTGGGCTCAGTCCAACCTGGGCAGTGATCTTCAGCAAGTCTCAGCAGCAGCAAACTTCATTTAAGTTTTCTCTGGAATCCTTTGAAGTGAAACAGTGATAAAAAGCAATGAGAAGCAATGCCAAGCAAAAAGCTCCTCCATGTTTCTGGGGCCTCCATTTATATCTTCTCAATATCTGCACAAGGATGCTTTCCAATTAGCCAACCTTACACCCTCCACACAAGGTCCTTCCTGTTGACCAAGATCATGCACTCACCAAGAAATATGTCCATCAAATGATGTTTTTCAGCAAAAATCATGTTCTCTACACATGACAGTTTCTGACTGACAAAACATCATGTGCTCTTCCATCAGGATGTTCTTCTGCATGGCCTTTCATGAGTCTGTTTTTCAGAGGTTGAAAAAACACCCTCGCATCCCATACTTGAGACCAAAACAAAAACACATTTATTTAAAATTTTCTTATAATCAGGTATATGTATGTATATGTATATATGTATATGTATGAAATATTTTTTTTCCTAATGGATTTATCTAAAACACAGTGTTAGTTATAATTCCACCCACCAATTGATATGTTCCTGATCTCATCTGGACCTGTATTTTATGATAGTAATACTTGGTTTTTTATATTGATTTTTAATTTATTATATGCTGAACTCCTAACAGGAAGATAGAGAACAACATACAAGGAGATTATGATTCTTATTGTGAATCTGAAAGTAAATGGATCTGGATATAATAATTCTTAGTGAGTTAACCTATATCCATAAAGATAAATATTATATATTTTACTCATCTCTGGATGTTATCTTTGAATATACATATATGTTATATTTGGGATACACATACAAGTGAGGAAATTGCTAAGAGGATATGAGGAAGTGGTTTCAATGAATGAAAGATAGAGTACACTGGTACAATAGATTAAAAGGAAGTATTGGAATGGAAAGGGTTAAGTTGGTGTGGAGGTCTTGAGAGTTGTGGAAAGGTGGGAGTATGAGGAGGGATAGACAACACTAAAATCTTTCACAAAAGTCATGTGCAAAGGTAATACTGTAGAAACTTTAACACACATGATACAGAGTAAAACTGTAACCTTGTTAATAATATTTATTAATAACTATAAATGGTTTTACTAGGCCAGCAGAACAGCTGATGGCTGTATAGGAAACCCGTAGACCTGACTCACCTGAACTGCAGGCCTATAGGTGTGGCAGGGCAGTGACTGGGGCATGGAAGGAGGCTGGCAGGCCTGGCTTGCCTAAGCTGGAGGCCTGAAGCTGGAAGTCTGTAGACCTGCCTTAACTAGAGGCCTGTAGGCCTGCTTTAGCTGGAGGCCTGTGACCGGAGGCCTGAAGATTTGGGAGCCTGCAGGTCTAGCAGGACTGCCTGCCTTAGCTGGAGGCCTGAAAACAGCAGGGTCCTTTTCCCCAATAATTAAATACACTGAGAACTTTTAATATTTCAGTACTTAGGCCTAAGCTGAAGAGATTCTCAACTGGAACCCCGACCACCTAATCCCAACCAGCCATGTGGCTTGCTATACCTTCAGAGCTCACACTGAGTGAGACATGCTGCTGCTTCTGAGTCCTGCTGGGAAGAGAGTTTCCTCTATGTCAAACCCAGGGTTCCTTTCTTCATCCCAGGAAGTCCCACCTTCCCATACTTTTTAGGGAAAAAATAAGTCAAAGACACATTGTATAAATCCAGGAATTTTAAGCTAATTAGATGAATTTAAGGAATCTGTGTGAACATGGAGATTAAGTAATATGTATCTACTTGTCGTAATTCTATCTTATATTAGTAAGGAATATATATTTTTAGAAATAATAAAAAAGATATTACTAAAAGTTTTGCAACTGTATGTGTGTCTGTGTATTCTGAAACATGTCAATCAGAGTTAGTTACACACACACACACACACACACACACACACAACACACAAACACACACCTAAAACATTTTGTGAAACTTGTCTTTATATAAACAATTGAAGATCTGAAATGTATCTGTAATGATACTATACTCTCCAATTTGAATTGTTTCACTCAAGAAACAGGTTGTGCACACCACTTTAATTTCTATATTGATGTTAACTTATAATATTTTTCATTGAACATTTTATGGCCAGCATGTGTAACATTCTTATTACATTCATGCTGTTTAAATTTTCCTGAAGGAGAGTTGACGGTAAAATGATTAAAGTTCTTAGGTCTGAAAATTTGATGGCTCCCTGATGGGATTCATTTTCAAAGAGATGGAATACTCAGTATCTCTTTGCTGTAGCAATTTAGAAATATTCAGACCAAAAAAACAAAAACTATGAAAATGAAAAACTATAGAAAGAGGTAGATCCAGAGTGTTTACTTACAGCTTAAAATTCTAAATCTGTTTTATATAGCAAATGGAAATGTGCTAAAAATTCTTTTATGTTCTAAGTTCAAGCTCATATTTTATTTTCTTTAGATCACTGTTGATATATGCTACCATGGTTTTAAGTAGGGTTAGTACAATGTAGTGTGTTACAAAAGTGATAGACATTTAAGCATACTATTTTTATTTATAATAAGAAATCTAATGTTTCATTAAGAAGAAAATAGGATAATGAAAGAAAATATATATCTATTCTCAATATTAGTAGCAAAGGGTTTAATAGGTAGGCTACCATGAAAACTGATGTTATGGTATTATGGTTAGTTTTTTATTGTAAATTTGATATAAGCAAGAATCTCCTTGAGAAGTTCAAGGATAGATTATTTATGTTGCTGCATTTCTCTGTGAACATATTTATAGGGGATTGTCTTACTTAAGTCAATCTCATATGTGACGACAAGCAGACTCTGAGTCGTACCATTCCTTAGTCAGAGTGTATTAAACTGTGTAATAGTGAAGAGATCCAACAGACTATAAACAAGCAAACAGGTATCAATTCATATTTCTCAGCTTTGGACCATGGATATGTGATTACCTAATTGGAGTTCCTACCTTCACACTCACAGTGTTTGACTATAATCTAGAATTGCTAGCCCAAAACAAATCCAATTTCTCCTCTACATTGTCATTTGTTATGGTATTTTGTCATTACAAAAAACTACAAAAGGGCACAGGGCATTTAAAATGAATGCTGTCTGTCATTTGTGTGCGAGCACAAAATGTGAGCACATTTGTGTGCCCAATTCAATTCATATATCATACATTAATATTGCTTCAAATTTATATTGTACCAAATTATTTATATATATGTTTATATATGCATATATATTCCATCCTTAACAACTTCCTGAGATTCTAATGTGCAGAACAATGATGTCCAAACATACCATTTTTATTGCAAATAAATTAAAATAATTGATGAAAGTGTGGATTTGTTTTTGAGTACACATTGTCAATATTGTTGGTTAATTTTTGATGATAAATTTAAGTAATCCAAATGAGCACACAACATTTAAGAGTGTAAACTGCATGATTTTAATAGAATTGTCATGATTGAAGTTGTTTGGAGGATGATACACATAGTAGTTATTCATACATGATTACGTATAAGAAGATGGACAACAACACAGTGAGGAATGAAGGATAATGTTTATATAAACTTTGATGTAGTGCTCACACAATGATCTTTTAATGTAGGTCACATGTGATTAAATCCAATTTAACATTCCTAATTGTAAAAGAAAGCAAATATCACAAATCAAGAAGAGAAATAACTTTCAACACAAAAAGTAGAGGATGAGGTGGGAGAACACATGTGAAACATAATACTAATAAAATGCTTTTAATTAGAATATCTTTGCATTTTGAGACTTAAATGTTGAATCAGAAATATCTTGAAAAGAAAATTATACATCACTCTTAAATTTATCATATAATAAGTCTAGAAGTTCTCAATGGTAGATTTCTAAGTAAATTTAAGGAAAATGAAGACCTTCTGAAGTACAAGCACCATAATTCTTTTTACCATAAGTATATTCTCCAAATATAAATATAATTGTAGTATTTGGAGAATCTAAGTGGGACCTTATAGGAAAGCTTCTGATTATTAATAATACTTTATTTATAATATCAATACCATAATAAAAATTTTAAGATGATATTAATAATAAATGAAATTGTCCTACTCAGTGAAAGAGGTATCTGGTGCTGTCATTTCAAAACATACTTTCATGTTGTTTGATTTTTTCAGGAGATACAAGAACAAATATATAAGCACCCCAAATAGGGCACCCACAAAAACAAAAGAAATTATTTAACTAAAGTCCAGTGAATTTATGTGGATTACTTACTATGGTTTAGGCAACTGAATCCTGAAAATCCTATTTCAACATGAATGAGAATGACTCCTGACAGCTGTATCCCTGGAACTTGACATACAATTTGCAGGTAACTCTGCTGTTTGTGGAGTTTATCCTTCCCAGTGAATGTTACCTTTTATATAACCTTGAATAGGGACCATGTGAATCTTTTAAACTTCTGTAGATACTTTTTTTTCTTTATTTTTCTCTTAATGCATCCCAACCACAGTCTCCCTTCCCACACCCATCCCAATTCTCTATGCACACCTTACCGTCCCCTCACTGTTTCTCTCTTTCCATTCAGAAAAGAGAGGTCTCACAGTGATATCAGCAGTACACTGCATAACAAGATGGAATATGACTAGGCGTGAACCTTCATATCAAGGCTGAATGAGGCAACCAAGTAAGAGAAATGCATCCCAAGAACATGCAAAAGAGTCAGAGACACTCCCATTCAGAATGGTAGGAGTCTCACAAAAACCCCAAGCTAAACAACCACAGTATATATGCAAAGGACCAAGCACAATCCATAAAGGCTCTGTGATTGTTGCTGCAGTCACCTTGAACCCCTATAGACCCTACTTAGTTTATTCTGTGTGCCATGTTCTTTCAGAAGATTCTTAACTCCAGAATTTTGGTATTTCCTGATTCTAATGAGCCTCATTCTAGGTGGGGATATTTTAATTTGGAGGATATAGTTACACAATGCTCTCTATTATAATTTCACAAAGCTCAATGGTGCATAATGTCAAGATCATAGAAACAAAAATGTAAATTTACAGAAATATTTCATAAATTCCTCACTATGTTCTTTAGAATTTCTCCAGATGTATTGATACGAATTGTATTATATATTTTATTATTCCATGTTACTCTTACATGCTTGCTTATTCATTTAGTAATCATCCTAGCTACCATTTATTTAGGCTATATAGACCAGGTTTTTCTTTATTCTATGAATAAATGCTGATTACTTGTAGGAGAAAAAAACTATTCCTTATTTGCAATAAATCCAAAAGGCATTATCATTACATAGAAAGAATTGACTTTTAAATTGAGAAATTCAATAAGGGACAAGAAAACTGTAGATCACATTCAGTACACTACTTGACAATATACTACAACTGGAGAAGTCAAGAATGACTTCTCTGAAGATATCACATTTGAATAAGCTAAAATTGAAGTAGGAATAACAACATATGAATTCAAAGTACTTTAGGTACAGGTTAGAAAGTAGTTTTACATATTAGAGCAAAGAAGAAGGCCTGTTTGAGTGAAATTCAATGAACAGTAAAGCAAATGGCATAAAAGGAGGACATAGAGTACACAAGAACTGAACATCAAGAAACCCATGAAAAGAGAACTGATTATTTTATAAAAGGAAAACACTCAATTGAAGGGTTATTAGTAGATAAACAAAATCATACAGATATACATTTTAAAGATATGTAATATCTATCATGAAAAAAGGAAAAATATGATTTAAAGGAGGATTATTGAATTGGGTTGACTTATTTAGATTGTATTATTAAAATATTAATGTACATAGTAGAAGACTTATTGGGAGAAGCTTTTGAAAGCTAAGTCACAGATTTGATGATATATTTGATGTAGAAAATGAAGCCAATGAAATAATCATGAAACATCTAGACCTTCTACTTGAAGGTATTGTACTTATGAGAATACATTTAATAAGTTCAGGATAATTAGCTGACTATATTTTGATAGGTGTTGAGTGACCTTGAAAATCAAGATGTATTTGTTGCTCTATTAGATTCAGGATATTTTGAAATATATCAATGATCATGTCATAGAAGCTCTAGTAAAATGTTTATTTTTGCTATAATATGGTCTCCTAGTAATATCAGAAGCTTTACCCATAAAGTCTCACCAGCATGATCCCTCAAATATGAGCTGAAACAAGGATACCAACAAATATTACAAACTGAACAGAGAAAAACCCAAAAAGACTTAAATGTACAAAAAGAATTATAGGCATCTGTGTAAAGCTTGGAGCAGCATGCCAAATATACAGCCATGAAAACATACAATCAAATTACATAAAAATTCAACAGTTTATATTTTAGATTGTATATAAATGCATGTATTTGTCCTAAAACAATTAATGAAAAAAGAGTCAATGATTTAATGGAGAGCAGAGAGGGCTATATGGGATGGTTAGGAAGGAGGAAAGTAAAGGGAAAATATTATAATCAAAATATAATCTCAAAGATAAGCAAAACATATTAACTCATTTTGTTGCCCTAGGTTTTAGATAGATTTTTAATTCATCAAAATAGTAGTATTTATTAAAGCCATAGTATTAGAAATTAATTTTCCAAAAATATATTTTAAAGAAGAAAGTACATTAGAAAAGAAGGATGTGAAGAGGATTAGGAAGCATCCCCAAATGAGTACCATGCCACAATAGGACTCCATTTTGTACAAAGAATGTGGACATATGGAAAAAGATTGAGAAGTGCCATGCTACTTTGTGAACAAAATAATTTATATTTATTTAAAATAACATAAAGAAAAAAATTAAATCAAAGTCTCACTGGTATATAAATTCTGGATTTCAGTCATTATTTAACAAATACTAATTTCTAGAGAGTTGAAAAAGTAACAATTTAAACAAATAGTATACTGTAGGTCTTCCAATGTTAATTTAACATAATCTATAAGGTATCTACTCAGAGATTCAGATAATTCTTTAATGTGTCCGTAGGCATGAAGAAAATTCAAAATGGTGGTATTCACCGAATCAACTGCATTTTATGAATTACTACTTCTGTTGAACTATATCAGTTACTTGTATTATATCGTATTATGCAACATATCATTTCTAGTGTTAGGTTTTATTATAATCATGTCAAGAGTCATTGTCTTCTGAGCCTGTGCTTGTACACATAAAATTTTGCTTTAGAATTCCCATTTTGTCTTAGGCTTTTAGAGATGTCCCTATTCACAGTATGTCAAATGAGAATAAAGCACTGTGTACCTCCCCCATTCAAGGCCAATCCATGTACAACATCAAAAAACATCAGGCATTAATGAATAAATACTTCTTGTTATTTTAAAATCTCAAGGCATTCTATATTGTGCCCAAAGGCATATGCAATGTATATCAATCACAAGTTTCTTTTATAATTCTTCACAAGATAAACATGAACTGGTAATTATGATGTGATAATGAAAGTGTTAGAGTATTTTAGGACAAAATAAATCAGTGTTCTCTGAAGCATCTTGCCAATGCACACTTCAGATGATGATATCTCACTTCCATCAAGGTATTGATGAGAAATATATCTTTCTAACTTACATCTCTAGATTGATAAAAATTGTACAGATAATGGAATTTTAAATTGGAGATAGCTTTAATTTCAGTAAAGAGCATCTATTACAGGAAAGTGGGGAGTACTTAAGTCATTGTTATTCCATGTATAGATCTTTTAAAATGTGTCTTGTGCTTACTTTCTTCATAATGACATATTTTTAAATTGCATTTGTATTTGTTATCCAGAATATTGACTAGTTTTTTCAGTTTATGAAATAAATCTTAAAAATCATATTTTCTCATCTTAAATCTTATTTATATTTTAAAATATAAAAGTCACAGAATGAATATGTGCATTTGCAAGTGGAAATATAGCTAATACTTGCTAAACACATGTCTTTAACAGTTGCTTCTCTATCTTTTTCTCCATACTTTTTGTTTAACACCCATGACAAACACAGGCATAGGATAATATTTTTGTTTCCTTTTTTACAAATGAAGGTTACATACTGTTGGTAAAATGACATAATTGTGAATAACAGCATAAGGATTCAAACACAAGTGGTCTAGCTGGAAAGCCTATGATTCTTATAGCCCCCTTGTCAGTCAAAATCTTAATATTCACAGACATCTGATATGAATATTTGATCTATTTGTTTATATTTTCTTTTTAAAACATTGATTCCTGAAATAACTTCTTCATTCTTACCTTCACAAATAAATAAAGTTGAAAAGTATATCAAAATCCATATAGATATCCTGTCATAATCCTCTTGTTCAAAGTTTGAAAAAGTCTAAATAAAACCATCTCTTTCCTGAAAAAGTACATATTCTACTATTCTGTCTTATTAGGGTGCATGACATTCATAAAAAGCAGAAGTTCATGGACTTGATTTTCCCAAATTTTCAATCCTTTGCTTTTCTTCCTGTATTTTTACCATCTTGTCACAGTCCCTCAGATTTCATTAGCCTGGTGTTGCCCCCTTTGCTGCTGCTTCACAGTATTTTGTTCTTTTGAAGCCATTCAGCATGATATCTATTCTCCTGGAACTCATAATGTCTGTATGAAGAAGTCGTGGCCAAAATGTTTTGCTAATGAGGCATCATGATACCCATATACAATATAGCCTCCAAACACATTGTCATTAAGCAGTTTGCCCTAGCCTATCTTTAATAAAATCAATTCTTGCTCCATGGTAATTTGTAGTAGCTTTAAGGTAGACTTTCACTTTCATATAGCGATTGTTCATTCCTCTGAGGAAAAGCTTATGTACCTTTTGTCAGACAGGACATTATTTCTCAATTTCATAACTTGCATTGTTACTCCTTGCTTTTTAGTCAATGAATACTAATAGTGGTAAAAATCTGAGTTTAACTTCTCTTAGTGACAAAGAAAAATGATAGTCCTAAGTATTTAACATTGGCATATAGCCAAGTAGCTCTTTAGAAATATGAATAATGACTCTTGGATGATAAACATAGATAGATGATAGATAGATAGATAGATAGATAGATAGATAGATAGATAGACAGATAGATAGATGGTAGATAGACAGACAGACAGATAGACAGATAGATAGATTTTTTAAAAGAAAAAAAAAGGCAAAACCCAGTTACTAAAAGCAGCCTTGATTTAGAATAAGGTATTTGGTTAGTATTTCCATAATGGGTTTGGCTAAATCTCTTTCTACCTAAACTCAGAAATATTCCCTTGTTTATAAATCCTTAGTGTGTGGTGAGGACAGAAAAGTAGCTGTAGCTGAGGAAGTCTATTATCACTGTTGACAGAAATGACCTTAAGATTCTTGTTTGAGATTGTACTCATCCCTGTATTCACTACAATGGAACTGGATATCCATTTCCCTGTTGTGGTTTTATGATATAATATAATCTTGGGGAAAGTAGATAAAAGAGAGGAGAAGCATATCAGCAAAGTGGATGTTGTGAGAAGATGTCATTGAGATGAATAATGTTAAGTAATACGGATCAGGGACTTTGCAATCTTTATTTTCAATTTAATGGCTCTTTTAATTTCTTTTTCCCTCAACATATTTTTATTAATTCTTTGTGAAATTCACATCATACACCCCCCTATTGCATTGCTTTCCAATCCTTCTCCATCCTCCCCCCAGCCCTGTTTCCTTCCCCCCAACCAAAAAACAAAACAGAACCAAAAGTCCAAATTCCTTGGGGCATAGTCAAACTCTCAGCTGCATGTCCACTAGATGGAGCTGAGTCCTTTCCCTCCAACATCTCTGCTGGAAGTCATCTGTTAACAGAGAGTTATACCCCCATCATCTTTTTAAAAAAATATATTTACAATTTTTTTGTTTATTTTACATTGCAATCCTCATTTCTCTCCTTTCCCTCTTCCTAGTCCCACCCTCCCACACTCTTCCCTCATACCCTACCTCCTCATCCATTACCAATCCCCTCTGGCACATCAAACCGCCTCAGGACTAAGTGCCTCCTCTTCCATCAAGTCAAAATAAGTCAGCTCTGTTAGGAAAATGAGTTCCAGGGAGAGGCAACATCATCTAAGTCTGCAATAGACCCCATTCCTATTGTTAGGGGATCTACTTGAGGACCAAGCAGTCCATCAGCTTCATATATGTGATGGGTCTAGGACCAGTTCTTGGAACCTCTTTGCTTGGTGGTTCATTCTTTTAGAGCCCCCTTGTGTCCAAGTTAATTTGCTCTGTGAGTCTTCTTGTGGTGTCCTTGATTCCTCCAGCTGCCTCAAACCTTCCCCTAACTTTTCCTAAAGACTCTCTGATTTTTGTCTAATGCTTGGATGTGGGTCTCTGCATCTGTTTTCTTTATCTGCTACATAAGGCTTCTCAGATAGCAGTAATGTTGGGTTCCCGTCCAGATCCCTCTCTCCATCCACTTCCAACATCTACTTTATCTCCCCTACTTAAGGGATTCAAGCAACATCCCTTGAACCCCTGCTTAATACTTAGTTTCTTTGGGTCTGTGGATTGTAACATGGTGATCCTATCGTATTACCTAACATCTGCTTATGGGTAAGTAAACATCCTGTGTGGTTTTTGGGTGGGCATTAGCTCACACAGGATCATTCTTTTCTGGTCTATCCATTTGACTGCAAACTTCATGATATCCTTGTTTCTGAGAACAGAATAATATTCCTTTGTGTAGATGTAACAAAATTTCCTTTTCCATTCCTTGGTTGAGGAACATCTGGGTTGTTTCCAATTTCTGGCTATTTCAAATAAAGTTGCTGTGAACATAGTTGAGGAAATATCCTTATGATTTGATGATGCATAGTTGGGGTATATGCCCAGGACTGGTATAGCTGGGTCATGAGGTAGAACTATTCCCAAATTTCTTAGAAGGCCTTAGACTGATTTCCAGAGTGGTTATATGAGTTTGCACTCCCACCAGCAGTAGAGATCTGTTCCCCTTTCTCCACTACCTTGCCAGCATGTTCAGTCACTTGACTTTTTGAACTTAGCCAATCTGACGGGTGTAAAATGGAATCTCATAGTCATTTTGATTTTCATTTCTCTTATGACTAAAGATGTTGAATATTTCTTTAAGTGTCTCTCTGCCATTACAGTTTCCTATGTAGTGAATTCTCAGTTTAGCTCTGTGCTCCATTTTTTGATTGGATTATTTGGTTTCTTTGCATTTAAATCATTGAGTTCTTTATATATTTTGGATATTAGCCCTCTGTCAGATGTGGGATTGGTGAATATCTTTTTCCAATCTGTAGGCTTCCTTTTGTTCTAATGACAGTGTTCTTTACCTTACAGAAACTTTTCATTTTCATGAGGTCCCATTTTGTTAGTTGTTGATCTTTGTGCTTGAGCTATTGGTATTCTGATCAGGAAGTTGTCTTCTGTGCCAATGAGTTCAACGCTTTTCCCCACTTTCTCTTCTATTAGATTTAGTTTGTCTGGTTGTGTGTTGAAGTCTTAGATCTACTTGGATTTGACTTTTGTGCAGGGTGATAAATGTGTATATATTTGCATTCTTCTACATGTAGACATTCACTTAGAACAGAACCATTTGTTGAAGATACTATCTTTTCCTCCTTGTATGGTTTTGGCATCTTTGTCAAAATATCAAGTGACCATAGGTGTTTGGGTTTATTTCTAATTCTTAAATTCGATTCAATTGGTCAACCTGTCTGCTTTTATGCCAATATCATGTGGTTTTTATTACTATTGCTTTGTAGTGAAGCTTGAATTAAGGGATAGTGATACTTTCAGAGGTTCTTTTATGGTCCAGGACTGTTTTGCTTTCCTGGGTTTTTGTTTTTGTTTTAGTTTTTGTTTTTCATATAAAGTTTAGAATTGTTGTTTCAAAGTCTGTAAAGAATTGTGTTGGGATTTGGATGGGAATTGCATTGAATCTGTAGATTCCTTTTGGTAAGAAGGCCATTTTTACTATGTTAATCCTACCAATCCATGAGCATGGGAGATATTTTCTTCTTGTGACATCTTCTACAATTTATTTCTTCAGAGACTTGAAGTTCTTGTCAAACAAGTCTTTTACTTGCTTGGTTAGTGTTACACCAAGGTATTTTATACTGTTTGTGTCTATTGTGAAGGGAGTCCATTCCCTAATTTCTTTCTCAGCTCGATTATCATTTGTATAAAGGAGGGCAACTGGTTTTTAAAGTTAATTTTGTATCTAGCCACTTTGCTTAAGGTGTTTATTAGCTGTAGGGGTGATCTAGTAGAGTTTTGGGGGTCACTTATGTACACTATCATATCATTTGCAAAGAGGGATACTTTGACTTCTTCCTTTCCAATTTTATTTCCTTAATCTCTTTGAGTTGACTTATTGTTCTAGCTAGAACTTCAAAATCTATATTGAAGAAATATGGGGACATTGAACAGCCTTGTCTTGTCCCTGATTTTAGTGGAATTGCTTTCAGTTTCTCTCCTGTTAATTTGATATTGGCTATCTGCATGGTACATATTGCCTTTATTATGTTTAGGTATGGGCCTTGTATACCTGATCTCGCCAAGACTTTTTTCATAAATGAGTGTTGGATTTTGTCAAAGGTTTTTTTTCTTTCATTTTGTATATATGGTGGTTTACATTGATGGATTTTTAGCATGTTCAACTACCCTTGCATCCCTGATTGATCATGGTAGATGATATTTTTTAAATTTATTTATTTACTGCTTCAGGTTACATCTCCATCATAGTGTCCTCTTTCCACCCCTCCCAGTCCTGCCCTCCCACCCTATACCCCCTATCCCTTCCATCCCACTCCTCTGGAGTGGAGTGTCCAAAAATAACATTCCCCCGCCCCAGTTCAGCAGTCATATGAGGGCCAAGAGCCTCCTCATACACTGGGGGCCTAAAAGGCAGCACCCCTAGGGAAAAGTGTCTCATTGACAGGAAAAAAAAAAAGTCTATGTACCTGTTCCCTTTGATGCGTTGGTTGTAGTATAGTTATCTTGTACTATATGGCTAAAATCCAATGATAAGTGAATAGAGGCCATGTGTATCCTTCTGAGTCTGGGTTAGCTCACTCAAGATGAGCTTCTCTAGTTCCATCCATTTGGCTGCAAATTGCATGATTTCGTTGCTTCTGATAGCTGAGCAGTATTCCATTATGTAGATGTACCACAGTTTTTTAATTCATTCTTCGGTTGAGGGACATCTGGGTTGTTTCCAGTTTCTAGCTATTACAAATATGGCTGCTATGAATATAGATGAAGAAACTTCCTTGGAATTCTGTGAGGAATCATTTGTATGTAAACCTAGAAGTGGTATGGCTGTGTCCTGAGGCAGAGCTATTCCAAGTTTCTAAGATATCGCCAGACTGACCTCCATAGTGGTTGCACAAGCCTGCACTCCCAACAGCAATAGAGGAGGGTTCCCCTTTCTCCACACCCTCGCCAGCATATGCTGTCATTTGAGCTTTTGATCTTAGCCATTCTGACAGGTGTGAGATAGAATCTCAGAGTCCCCTTGAGTTGCATTTCTCTGATGATTAAGGATGTTGAGCATTTCTTTAAGTGTCTCTCAGCCATTAGGGATTCCTCCTTTGTGAATTATCTGTTTAGCTCTGTTCCCCATTTTTTGATTGGATTATTTGGTTTCTTGGCATTTAATTTTCTTGAGTTCTTTGTAAATTATGCATATTGGCCCTCTGTCAGATGTGGGTTTGGTGAAGATTTTTTCCCAATCTGCAGGCTACCATTTTGTTCAAATGACAGTGTCTTTTGCCTCACAGAACCTTTTCAGTTTCATGAGGTCCCATTTATTGATTGTTGGTCTTAGGTCCTGAGCTGTTGGTGTTCTGTTCAGGAAGTTGTCACTTGTGTCAATGAGTTTGAGGGTTTTCCCCAATTTCTCTTCTAATAGATTTAGTGTGTACGGCCTTATGTTAAGGTCTTTGATCCACTTGGACTTAAGTTTTGTACAAGGTGATAAGTATGGGTCTAATTTCATTCTTTTACATGTGGACATCCAGTTGGACCAGCAACATTTGTTGAAGATGCTGTCCTTTTTTCATTGTACAGTTTTGGCTTCTTTGTCAAAAACTAAGTGACCATAGGTGTGTGGGTTCATTTCTAGATCTTCAATTTGATTCCATTGCTCCACTGTTCTGTTTCTATACCAATACCATGCTGTTTTTATTACTATTGCTCTGTAGTACAGCTTGAAATCTGGGATGGTAATACCTCCAGATTTTTTTTTTAATTGTATAGGATTGATTTAGGGTGGATGATATTTTTGATGTGTTCTTGGATTCAGTTTGACAAGTTTTTACTGAGTGTTTTTGCATCAATATTCATGAGGGATATTGGTCAGAAATTCTCTTTCTTAGTTGAGTTTTTGTGTGGTTTAGGTATCAACGTGATTGTAGTTTCTTAGAATGAGCTTGGTAAGGTTCTTTATATTTCTATTTTGTGGAATGGTTTGAGGAGTATTGTTGTTAGCTCTTCTTTGAATGTCTTATAGAATTCTGCACTAAAACCATCTGGCCCAGGGCTTTTTTTTTGGGGGGGTGGGAGATTTTTGATAAATGCTTCTATATCTTTCAGGGTTATGTGTAACCGAACTTTTAAATTATTATTTAACATTTATTTATTTATTACTAAATTCACTTATAACAAACACCAACAATTTCTTAACTATTAATCCTATAAATTCCTACAACCCCTTTAACCTATCCACTAAACCTATTGTTAATTACAACAACTACTTTCATAACCTTTTAGAATGATACAGTCTCTGGGGCAGGTCCTCAGTCGTCAGGAACATAGTCTTTGTTGTAGATTCTTTAACACACTTAGCAGTCCTTTTTCTGGATCTCTCAGATGCAGGTTCGTCAGGGTAAGTTGGTTATTGTAGTCTCATCTTAAATAAGGCTTCATGCTTTCTTCTCTGTGGGAGACCCCAGCCATCTGCAGGCCAACTTACTTCTTTTGAATCAGGAACTCAGCTGTTCTGCCTCAGTCCTTAAAGCCAGGCACAATTTCTTTTAGGCCACTGTTCGGACAGATCAAACCCCTCTAGGCAAAAGCTGAGCCACAGGGTTTAGTCCTTGGCCTTTTGGTGTCTTGTTCAGGCTTTTTTTGCTCACCGGCTTCTTTCTGCTTCAGGGAGAGAGCTGGCCATCAATGGCCAGCCCTTTTTTCAGCAGGAGTCTTGGAGCTCTCTAGCATCAGGGGCCTCTTCTTCTTCTGGGCTCCATGCACTGTCCTTAAATAGGAGGAACTCTGTTTTAGCTTAATTTGGGCTCCTCCCACTTAGCAGCTGAAAACAATGTCAGGCCAGATACTTTGTTTCTTCAAGTCTATTGAGTCTTTCCTGTTTTTCCTGACTTCAACCTTGTTTTTCAGTCTATTAAGTCTTTCCTGTTTTTCCTGACTTCATGCTGATAATGCTCTTCAGGCCCCGAATTAAGAGACAGTATCAGAAACTCCTATATATTTTCTAAATCTAATTTATCTAACCCCTACAGTTATGGGACTGTTTAATTTGTTTACCTGCTCCTGATTCCATTTTGGCAGGTGGAACATATCAAGAAAATTATCCATTTCATTTAGATTTTCCAATTCTCTGGAGTATAGGCTTTTGAAGTAAGACTGAAACTCCAATTTAATTATCAATTGTATTTATTAATAAGTATAAACTGTAAGATTAGGCCACGGGAGCAGCTGGTGGCCTGGCAGGATATTGGACACCTTAACTGGCAGCCTGACTTGTCCTGGGGAAAAAGCCCTGGACCAAGGGTGGCTGTCACCACCTGCAACCTAAACTCTGTAAACTAATATCCTCATTAATAATGATAAGTTGTTATATTGGGCCAGTAGAATTTCCATTGGCATAGTGAGAGAGTCGCCAGAGTTTGGCGGGAGGCAGATAGCCCTGGATTGCTTGGACTGGTGGCCTATAAGCCACCGCAGTCCTTTCCCCAATAATTAAATAAACCAAGACCTTTTAATGTTTCAATGCTTAGGTCTTAGCTGGGAAGACTCTCAATTAGCTCATCTAAATTAACCCGGACCATCTAATCCCAACCTGCCATGTGCCTGTTATATTACCTTCCAGAATTCTCAAACACGTCTATCTTCTTCCATGTCTCCTGGCAGAAAGAGAGATTCCTCTGTGAAAAACACAGGGTTCCTGTTTCCATCCCAGGAAGTCTCACCTCCTATACTCTTTTTGCCCAGCAAACTGGCCATAAGCAACTTTTATTATCCAATCTAGAGTATGCCTCAGAAGGGATGGTAACCAGATCTTAGAATTGAAATCAGTCTATCAGAAGCTAGGTATTAGACCTTCCCCAACATAAGACCTTATGATTCTTTTGGATTTCCTCGGAGCCTGTTGTTATGTACCCCTTTTCATTTCTGATTTTGTTAATATGAATACTGTCTCTCTGCATTTTAGTTAGTTTGGATAAGGGTTTATCTATCTTGTTGATATTCTCAAAGAAGCAGCTCTTGGTTTCATTGATTCTTTCTATAGTTCTCTTTGTTTCTAATATATTGATTTCAGCCTTGAGTTTGATTATTTCCTGCCATCTATTCCTCTTGAGTGTGTTTTTTTCTTTTTGTTCTTCCACTTTCAGATGTTCTTTTAAGTCTATAGTATGAGGTCTCTCAAATTTTTTATGAATGAGCTTAGGCTATGAACTTTCCTCTCAACACTATTTTCATGGTGTCCCATAAATTTGGGTATGTTGTGCCTTCCTTTTCATTGAATTCTAAAAAGAATTTTTTTCTTCCTTGACTGAGAGATAATTAAGTAAAGACTTGCTCAATTTCCATGAGTTTGTAAGTTTTCTGTTGTTTCTGTTATCATTGAAGTCCAACTTTATTCCATGGTTGTTGGATAAAATACAAGGGGTTATTTCAACTTTCTTGTAAATTAGTGACCAAGTACACGGTCAATTTGTGAAAAAGTTCCATGAGGTGCTGAGAAGAAGGTATAATCTTTTGTGTTTGAATGAAATATTCTGTACATATCTGTTAGATCCGTTCGATTCTTGACATCTCTAAGTTTCATTATTTATCTGTTTAGTTTCTGTGTCAATGATCTGTCTACTGATGAGAGTGGGTTCTTGAAGTGGGGTGTCTCCCACTATTAATGTGAATGTCAGTGTGTGATTTAATCTTTAGTAATGTTTCTTTTATGAATGAGAGTACCCATGCATTTGGGGTGTAGATGGTCAGAACTGAGATGTCATCTTGGTGGACTTTTCCTTTAATAAGTATGAAGTGAATTTCCCCATCTCTTTTGATAAATTTTAGTTGAAAACCAATTTATTGGATATAAG
>CAJQZJ010000953.1:1238001-1253232 GCA_907164525.1 Lophiomys imhausi
CAAGGTATGCCATGCAATCCCATGTATCCCAGCAAAACAAGTTTGCAGAATCTACCCATGGAGTGGTTCATAGACCTTGGTAGCTTGGGTCTCAGAAAGCTCCAACCCCCTGAGTTTAAGCATATATTTCAGCTCTTTAAGCACAAGCTCTTCAATTTTTGAAGTCGCATGCCCCATCCTATTGGTGATCACTCACCCTGCTGACCACTTAGCCCTGAATTGTCTCCTCCTGTTCCTTATGTAGATGAGAGTCTCTCTTCATGACCCACATTTGTTCAGGATCCAGTTATGTTGCAACCCCCAACACAAAGATTACCACATAAGGAGGTTCTCAGGGAAAGGTGAGTGCGCTGCCCACCAAAATTTCCAACCTTTGCTCTGATGACAAACAGATGTGACAGGAGTGATGTCTAAGCATTTCACATTTTTATTATTTCATTATCTGGCTTATGTACAGAACCAAATAGGTGTTTTTCCATATGAGGCTATGTGGGCCAATCACATTAAAGGTCATCCTATCACACCACATAGCACAAGCCTGGTAACATGGTGATCATGCACTGATCATGAGCACAGAAGTCTTGCTCACCCAAATAGCTATACCTATGATTGGGCTTCAACTCTGCCCAGGCATCTTCCAGCCACTACAATCTTAGATATCTCCCACAGGTTGCTTTCATTTTCCCATCAATGAGGCATTTTTCATAAGCCTCCATTTCCCGGGTCCCCACAGTCATTCATTAATTAAAAAAAAAAAAATTCCTTACATGTGTGTTTGTTTTCAAGACACAGAAATAGTTTGGCTCCAGATGGGAGGGTTGTTGAGGATGAACTTGGAGGAAAAATGGGAGGGGAAACAATTATCAGAATATATTGTGTGAAAAAAATATTTTAAATAAAATTTAAAAAACAAAACTGTAAGCTTGTTTTTATTTCCTCAAAGTAAGGGGATGAAATGAGTGCTGTACCCTAGCTATAGAATACATGTCTTAGGCTGAGCCCAGCATGTTTCCCTAGGCCTAGGCCTGGAAGTATCTAGCCTCCATACAATCTAATCTTTGTCAAGACCAGAACTTAAAGGCTTCACCTTCCAGCCTCCATATGTTAACTTTGGCCTAGAATAGTTTCAGCCTCAGAGACTTATGCTGAATAAACTTAGCTTTTCTAGTTCTTTCTGAACTCTGGCTGTTTGGTTCAACTCAACTGTTCTGGCTCACAACTCCTCTCCCAGCTAACTGATACGATCTGGCTGGCTTCTCTTGGCTTCTGACTGAATTGCCTCTGAACTCCACAAACTGAACTTCACTGACTGCACTGACTACATGACCTGAACAGAATCCCATGAACTAAACGGAACTCCACTACATTCAACTGAACTGCACTGAACTCAATACTATCTCCCTGCACTGTTCTTAAGTATTCTTTTTCCTGTCTGTTCTTGTGAAGTTGGGTCTATCCTATCTGTAACTCATTCTGTGAAATCATTCTCTGATTTGTCATTTTGTCTGCCCCTCCATTAGATTTCATTGTTTGGGTTAAAGGTAAGGTGTGTATTGAAGGTATATCTATATTCCAGAGAGTGGAATTAAAGTTGTGTACTAAGGACATGTCTATAATCCAACCAGAGTGATTAAAGGTGTGTCTGTATTCCAGTCAGATCACACATATTTAGGTCTTTGGATGTGATCCCTTGCCAGAGCAGTCATGTTACTAGTTTAAAATTCTTCTACAAGAAACAACACAATCAAAGCATTATATTTGAAGCTTCAAATATAAAAAACAAGCTGATACTCTATTTCATAACAGTAAAACATTAATGTTATTGTGACTCTAATTCATAGTGTTTTAAGAGTCTTGGACAAATATGAGATGAAAATTAAACTCTTAACTAGACATTCTTTCATTAATCCTATTAATCTTGTGATGGAAAAGTTTTACCAGCACTTAATTTTGTACTTCAACGAATCTTCTAATTCTTCAGCCACATTGCTAGGAATAAATAACATCTGGCAAATAAAAATATTAAAAATTAGTTTAAGAACTAAGCTAACGAATATCTAAGGTACATTTGAAAGATCATTATCCAACCATGTAATGGAATGAAATGTTCAGAGAAATTTAAATATCTATTTGGACATTATTCATCATAGTGAAACATATATAACTTTTATTCATAAAATGAGAATAAAAATAAAATATATTCAATAAAGATTATATGGTGAACATCATTTTATTTCCTCATGTTTGATGAGGAAAACAATTCAGGTTATTGAATTATGAAGTTCAATTTTCCCAGTAAAGGAAGCATTGCAGTTGGATTTCCTTTATTCAAACAATTATATTGTATTAGGATTGTGTGATACAGGCAATGAATGGGAACAGTATTTATTGAGTACAATCTACCATAATTTGTCATCTAAATATGAAATGTCTGTCTTTCAAATAACTGAAAATATGAAAAATATCAAAATGAAAATGTGTAAGATTTGCTTAAAGATCTATACCTTGTATTCACTCTAAATTAATATAATAATAGTGTATTTTCATTCTGCTAGTGACCTCCTACACAAGAAAATAGTTTACTAGCATTATTATTCACTATATATAAAACTCAGAAGACTGGCTGTTCAATCTTAAATCACAAATTCTCATGGATAAGAATAAATTGTAGATCCAAAATACAGGGTTATAAAAACTACTATCAACAAGTAAATGTCAGGAAAATATAAATTATTTTTCACAGAGCTTGGTAACAGCAAAAATAAGTGAACATGCGATAAACAACTTGTTATGATAAATTTGGTGCAATAAAACAATTCTTTGAAAGCTTGTAATAAAAATATTCATAGTAAAATACCTACAAGTATACTTCACCAAGGTTTGTGTCTTAACCTTAAAATTAGGGTGTGCAAATTGCCATCAGTTATGAAAACATAGAGATAACTGAATCTGATATTTACCTCTCTATGTTGATATGATTCAACTGAAAAGAATATAAAGACCTGAATTGTTAAATAATGTAGATAATTAATATCTCCAACATAATCCTGAATATTCCACTTACTATAACTCTAATTATGATTATAGTTAAGACTAACAGAGTACTTCAAAACTAAGAGCTTCCATAACATTTTCTCATATTACATGGGAAAATAGAAAGTTATAATGATCTTTTTAACTTCATTATACAATTTGCTAACTTTGTTAATATACATTATTATGGAAATTGATTATTTACTAAATAAAATACTTGAGTGATATAAACAAGGATTTAAAACACAATTTTTAATTAAATTATTTATTTACTTTACATCTCTGTCACAGCTTTCAATCCTTCCTTTCCTCTCAGTCCCTCCCTCGCACCTGCCCTCCACCATTCACTTCTCCTCTCCTCTTCAGAAATGTGAGGCCTCCCATGGATACCAACCCACCTTGGCATAGCAAGTTACAGTAGGAATAGGCTCATCTTCTCTTATTGAGGTTAGGTAAAGCAGCCTAGCTAAGGAAAAAGGATACAAAGGCAAGCAACAGCACCAGAGACAGACCCTGCTCCCTCTTTATTAGTCCCACGTGAAGACTCAGCTACAGAACTGTTACATAAGTGCAGAGGGCCTAGGTCAGTCTCAGAGATGCTCTCTGGTTGGAATTCAGTCTCTATAGGTCCCTATGGGGACAGGTTTTTTGAATACGTAGGTTTTTTTGTAGTGTCCTTTACTACATTAGCTCCTTTAGTCCATCCTTCCCTGTTTCCACTGGATTCCCCAAGATCCACCTAATGTTTGACTGTGGGTCTCTGCATCTGTTTCTATCAGTTGCTGAGTGAATTTTTTTGGCAATGTCCTTTGCCATACAGTGGCTTTACAGTTTCATGAGGTCCCATTTATTAATTGCTGCTCTTAGTGCCTGAGCTGTTGGGTGGTCTTTCTGTTCAGGAAGTTGTCTCATGTGCCAATGCTTTCTAGGCTATCATCTCCTAATTTTTACGTGAATAAATGTAACCAGTTTTATGTTGAGGCCTCTGTGATCCACTTGGACTTGAGTTTTGTACAGAGTAATAAATATGGATCTATTTGCATTTGTGTACATGCAGACATCCAGTTAGAACAGCACCATTTGTTGAAGGTGTTTTTTTCCTATTGTATAATTTTAGGTTCTTCATAAAAAATTCGGTGTCTATAGGTGTGAGGATTTTTCTATGTTTTCAGTTCAGTTCCATTGATTGACCTGTGTTTATGCCAGTACCATGTAATTTTTATTAATATTTCTCTGTAGTAAGCTTGAAATAAAAGATGGTGATAACTTCAGATGCTCTTTTATTGTACTAGGTGGTTTTAACTACCCTGGTTGTGTTGTTTTTCCACAGGAAGTTGAGTATTGTTCTTTCAACATCTGTAAAGAATTGTGTTTGAATTTTGATGGGATTTTTGTTGAATCTATAGATTGCTTTTGGTAAGACAGCCATTTTTACTGTTAATCCCACTGATCCATGAGGATGAGAGATTTTTCATTTTCTGATATCTATCTCCTTTCATTTATTTTTTCAAAGACTTGAAGTTCTTGTCATACTGGTCTTTCACTTGCTTGGTTAGAGTTACACCAAGAGTTTTTATATTATTTTTTGGCAATTGTGAATGGTGTTGTTTCCCTCATTTCTTTCTCAGCTCATTTATCATTTGTATATAGGAGAGCTTCTGATTTTTTTGTTAATTTTTTATCCAGCCAGTTTTCTGAGGATGTTTATCAAATGTCAGAGTTCCCTGGTAGAATTTCTGAGATCACTTCTGTATACTATCATATCATGTAAATAATGTTACTTTGACTTCTTCCTTTCTAGTATGTATACCCTTGATATTATTTAACTGTGTTACTGATCTGGCTAAAATGTCAAGTACTATATTGGGTAGATACTGAGAGAGTGGACAGCCTTGTCTTGTCCCTGATTTTAGTGGAATTGTTTCAAGTTTCTCTCCACTTAATTTGATGCTAGCTAACGGCTTCCTGTATATTGCCTTTAATGCATTTAGCTATTATCCATGATTCTTTGATGTCTCTAATACTTTTATCATGAAAGGCCGTTGGATTTTGTCAAATGCTTTTTCAGCATCTAATGAGATTATCATGTGATTTTTTTCCAGTGTGTTTATATGGTAGATTACTGTTGTTAAAAAAAAAAAAAAAAACTAAAATACCCCAGTCATTTAATTTTACCAGTGAAGACTCAGGAGCCATATGCTGGGGTGAAAGCCTTGTAGCTCAGAGTGGCAGAGAAAGCACCCAACTTATGTTTCTATCATCTGAAAACCCTAGAGGAAAAAGCCTAGAGCTAAAAAGTGCCTTCTCATTTTTAAGTTGGTAATGCAAGTTAGGATGGAAATTGAGTTAGGTATAGAACTTTAAACTCATAGAGATAGATAATAGAATATTCTATTAGTTGCCAAATATATATGGACTGTTCATTTGGGTTTCATAATTGTTTCCTAATTATTCTTATTGTTTTGTAATGTATTTACTGTTTTAAGAAAAAGAGAATTTTATTGGACTAAAAGGGGTAGATGTTGGGGAAAGAAAATATACACCTTAAAGAAAAGAAAAGACTCCCTCTTCTCCAGGCCATCTTAAATATCCTACAACTCGATGTCCCTCCTTTCTGTTTAATCTGTCAGTTGGTTTCTGTTCTGTCTCTTGGTGTGGGGTTAACTTTATTCAATGCTGTGAACAGAAGCTCTTGAATTAAAGTTTTGTGATAAGGCAGATCCACATCACAAGTATTTATTTACACTAAACAGAAAGCTCTAGGATTAAAGACTGAACCATCCCACAATTAGAAACAGATTTTTCAATTAACAGACTTGGGGTTCATAATGTGATCAAATATTCTGCAACAGATTACATGGATGGATTTTCATATGTTGAACCATCCCTGAATTTCTGGGATGAAATCCATAAATCAGAGTGTATGATGTTTTTGATGTGTTCTTGGATTCCATTTTCAAGTATTTTATTGAGCATTTTTGCATCAATGCTCATAAGGGAAATTGGTCTGAAATTTTCTGTGTTGAGTTTTTTTTTTTTGAGGTTTAAATATCATGATTGTGGCCTCATAAAATGAATTTGGTAGTGTTCCTTATGTTTCTATTTTGTGAAATAGTTTTAGGAGCATTCGTGTTAACTCTTCTTATAAAGTCTGGTAGAATTCTATGCTAAAAATTTTTGGCCCTGTCTTTCTTTGTTTGGGAGACTTTTAATAACTGCTTCTACTTCCTTAGGTGTTATAGGTTGATTTAGATTGTTTATCCGATCTTGATTTAACTTTATTAAGTGGTATCTATCAACACAATGGTCCATTTCATTAGATTTTCCAATTTTGTGGAGTACAAGTTATTGAAGCAAGACCTAATGATTCTTTGGATTTTCCCAGTGTCTGTTGTTATGTCTCCCTTTTCTTTTCTGGTTTTGTTAGTTTGGATATTCTCTCTCTGTCTTTAAGTTAGTTTGGATAAGGGTTTGTCTATCATGTTGATTTTCTCAAAAAACCAATTCTTGGTTCTTTGTATTGTCCTCTTTGTTTTTGTTTTCTTGATTTCATCCCTGATTTGGATTAATTCCCAACATCTATTACATTCCCCTTGGGACTGTTTGCTTCTTTGTGCTCTAAAGCTTTCAAGTGTGCTGTTAAGTCATTATTTAAGATTTCACTCATTTCTGTATAAAGCCACTTATTGCTATGAACTTTCCTCTTTGCACTGCTTTCATTGTGTCCCATGAGATTGGGTATCTTGTGCATTCATTTTCATTGAATTCTAGAAAGGCTTCAATTTTTTTTCTTTCTTTTATAACCTTGTGGTCATTGAGTCTAGAGATGTTGAGTTTCCATGAGTTTGTAGGCTTTCTGTTGTTCCTGTTACTGCTGAATTCCAGCTGTAATCCATGGTGATATGATAGGATACAGGGGGTTATTATCATTTTCTTGTATCTATTGAGACTTCCTTTCTTCCAGAGTATATGGTCAATTTTATAGAAGGTTCCATGATGTTCTGAGAAGTAGGTATATTCTTTTCTGTTTGGTTGAAATGTTCTGTAGATATCTGTTAGGTGCATTTGATGAATGGCGTCTGTTAGTTCCATTATTTCCATTTAGTTTCTCTCTGGATGACCTGTCCATATGTTAGAGTGGGGTGTTGAGGTCTCCTACTACTAATCTGTGAGGTTCAATGTGTGATTTAAGCTTTTTAATACTTATAAATGTGGGTTCCCTTGCATTTGGGGGTATAGATATTCAGAATAGAGATTTTATCTTTGTGGAGTTTTTCTTTGATGAATATGAAGTATCCTTCCCCCCGTCTTTTTATGAACATTGATTGAAAGTCTATTTTATTAGATACTAGAATGGCTACTCCAGCTTGCTTCCTGGATCCATTTGCTTGGGAATCTTTTTCTAGCTCTTTACTCTAAGGTAATATCTATCTTTGATGTTGAGGTGTTTTATGTTATTTTTTGTAAGCAGCAGAATGATGGATCTTGTTTTTACATCTATTCTGTTAGCCTGTGTCTTTTTATGGGGGAATTGAGTCTATTGATGTTGAAAGAAATTAATGACCATTGATTGTTTATTCCTGTTATTATGATGGTGGTGTTGATTGTGTGTGTGTGTGTGTGTTTCCTTTCTTTGGTTTTGCTGGTGAGAAATTATTTATTTCTCGTGTTTTCTTGGGTGTAGTCAAACTCCTTGTGTTAGAGTTTTCCTTCTAGTGTCTTCAGGAGGGCTGGATTTGTGGATAGATATTGTTTAAATTTGGTTTTGTCATGGAGTATGTTGTGTTCTCCCTTGATGGTGATTGATAGCTTAGCTGGGTGAAGTAGTCTTGGCTGGCATCTATTGTCTTTTAGAGACTACAAAATGTCCATTCAGGCCCTCTGCCTTTTAGAGTGTCTGTTGAGAAATCAGGTATAATTCCACTAGATCTGCCTTTATAAGTCACCTGGCCTTTTTCTTTTGCAGCTTTTAATATTTGCTCTTTGTTCTGTACATTTAGTATTTTGATTATTATATGATGGGAAGCTTTTCTTTTTTATTACAATATAGTTGATGTTCTGCAAATTTCTTTTATGTTTGTAGGCATCTCTTTCTTTAGGTTATAGAAATTTACTTCTATGATTTTGTTGAAAATATTTTCTAGACCTTTGAACTGGTAATTTTCTTTTTCTTTTGCTCCTGTAATTATTGAATTTTGTCTTTTCATGTTGTCCCAGATTTCATTGATGTTTGTGTCAGAATCTTTGTAGATTGAATATTGCCATCAGCCAGTGTATGAATTTCTTCTAAACTGAGATTGTCTCTTCCATCTTCTGTATTGTGTTGGTGATGCTTATGTCTGTACTTTATGTTCTCTCATGTAAATTTTCCATGTATAGGATTCCTCAGTTTGTATTTTCTGTATTGCTTCTATTTCTATTATCAGTTCCTGAATAGCTGTATTCATTTCCTTCACCTGTTTTATTTTATTTTCCTGTATTTCTTTAAGAGATCATTTCATTTACGCTTTAAAGGCCCTTATCATCTTCATAAGATTAGATTTAAGGTCATTTTCTTGTGTTTCAGCTGTGTTGTTATATCACGGCTAGCAGTAATAGGATACCTGGGCTCTGAAGATGCCATATATCCCTGGCTGTTGTTGATTGTTTTCTTATGCTGGATTTAATCATCTGGATTTTGTGGTTATTGTAGGTTTTGATGGTGATTTTAGGGTTTATCTTTGTTGAATGGATGTTTTTCCGCTTTAGTTTCTATTTCCTCTCTGTCTTCTGGCCTGAATGACCTGAGATTCTAGTGACTATTGAGTCTTCATGTCCAGTAGGGTGTCTCTACTAGTGTTTTTGTGGCTTGTGTGGTCTCTGGTGTTTTTGGTTCTAACCTTTCCTCTTAGGTGCCTAGCACCTGCTTGGCCTATGTCCCTTCTGCCAGATAGACCTCCAGGAAAGAAGGTGAATTTGTGGGCTGGAAAATCAAATCCTGGGGTGTAGTAAAGTTAAGGCTGTTGGGTGTATTTTAAGAGGACTTGGTAGACAAGGGCTTGAATCATGGTCTTAACTGGTATCCCTGGTACTGTCAAGCCTCCAGAAAAGCAGACATAGATATGGGCCAGAAAATGGAGCACAGGGATCAGGATATAGTTTACTGCTGTTGGGAATGCTTTAAGGGGACTTGGTGGGTAAGGGCTTGGGGAAGGTCTTACTTTACACTAGGATATTTAACTGTGACATCATCATAAAATAAACATCATTGAGAGTCATAAAATACACATGTTCAAGAACATATTAAAACTAAAGACATTATTTTGGTTAAAACAAACAATCAAAAATACTCAATAAGTTAATTTATCTATCAAAAGAAAAATAAATGATATATATTTACTAATCAAGAGATATTGGCCATTAAAGTATATGATAACTAAAATATAACCTGTATACTCCGAGATGTTGGTTAAATAGGAAGTATCTAGGAGAGGATGGAGCAATATCCTAGGAGGAAAAAATAGAATATATTTGATAAGAGGACGGAGAGTGGGTGGGGACTGGAAGGAAGGATAAGTTGGAGCGAGATGGTATTGAGGAAGAAAGTATAGGGAGAGATATCTGGAATTAGAATGGCATTTTTGGGGTGTTATGGGAACCTAGAGCAGTGGAAACTTCCTGGAAACTATTAAGGTGTTCCTAATGGGTACTCCTAGTAATTAAGGATACATATTCTCAACTGGACATTTCTTATAGTGAGGCAACATTTCCAGTGGTGGGACTAGTTTGCATTCAATTGAGTTGTTGGCCAAAAAGGTCCCATTGAAATCCCCAAACAATTGATGTTGCTGCTAAGGCAAAATATTCCTCTCTATAAACCATTCCTCTCTATGTCCATTGTGAAGGACAACAACCACAAAACTCATGGTACATGGAGAAGTCGAGCCTACATAGATTCCTTACCACTACATTCTACTCTCTTTGGTGTAGGAAGGTACTATACAGGCTAAAAGAAGAGAAACCTGGAAAACAACCCAGACACAAAATGTCTAGACCTACCATCTGTCTTGCCTGCAAGTTATGCTAGGGCAATGGTGGCAAGGAGCTTGTGGGAGTAGCCAACGAAGGTCTGTTTGGACCTAAGGCCTACTCCACTAGAAGGAACCCAAGTCGAACTCTGCTTAGGTAATCAAGAACCAGCGCCTAGGTAGTCTAGAGATCTAGGGTAAAATAATAAGTTACATGTCTAATAGAACAGTCCTATAACCTCTAACGAAAGAGAAGCAGTCATTAAAAGTCTCCCAAACAAAAAAGTCCAGGGCCAGATGGTTTCAGCACAGAATTCTACTAGACATTCAAAGAAAAGCTAATAACAATACTCTTCAAAATCTTCTACAAAATAGAAACAGAAGGAACACTGCCAAACTCATTCTTCTAGGCCAAAGTCACCCCAATACCTAAACCACACAAAGACCCAACAAAGAAAGAGTATTGAAGACCAATTTCTCTCATGAACATAGATGTAAAAATACTCAATAAAATACTTGAAAATACAATTCAAGAACACATCAAAAGTACTACACATCATGGTCAAGTAGGCTTCATCGCAGGAATACAGGGGTGGTTCAACATATGAAAATCCCTCATTGTAATACACCATATAAACAAGCTTAAAGAAAGAAAAAAAACATTATCATCTCACTAGATGCTGAAAAAGCATTTGACAAAATCCAACACACCTTCATGGTAAAAGTACTGGAGAGAGCTGGCATACAAGGATCATACCTAGAAATAATAAAGGCATTATACAGCAAGCCAATAGCCAACATCAAATTAAATGGAGAGAAACTTAAAGCATTTCCTCTAAAATCAGAGACAATGCAAGGATGCCCACTCTCCCCATATCTCTTCAGCATAGTCCTTGAAGTTCTAGCTAGAGCAATAAGACAACTAAAGGAGATCAAGTTGATACAAATTGGAAAGGAAGAATTAAAAGCACCCTATTTGAAGATGTGTAGAGAGCTGCGAAGTGCCGCGCCCTAAAGATGGCACTGGTCTCCGCCTTCCACCAGCCCGACGGTGAGCGCTCTCTATGATAATAAGTTCATATTTGGCATAGACCGCTGATCTGGCTTGCTTCCACATACATGGGCCTCTAAGATAGCACCACTTGGCTTTACTTGACTGGCTGTTCATTTAGTATTTAGCCTGTGGGTTGGGTCTGCCCCATTATTCGGAAGACTGTTTTCAAGGGACCTGAATAAACTGCTGGAGAAGAGTTTTGTGAGTTGCGTCATTCCTTGCTGGACAAGGGGGGACGTGACAAAGATGATAATAAAAGGATTCCTAATCATATTCTGCTATACTCATAGATTTGTGCCTTATCCAGTCATTATCCTAGAGATTTCCTCTGGAAACAGATGGGAACAGTTTCAGAGACTCACAGCAAAACATTATAAGGATAGAGAGTCTTAATGGGATGTTTCTATGAAATCCCTCCCCTCATAGTTCAGGGAATGTCACAGAAGATTTCAAGAGCCTGAGGGGATAAAGGAAACCATGAGAACAAGAGTTTCTGAATTAACTAAACACTTACAAAATCAGAGAGCTTGAAACATGACACACAGGGCCTTATAGGATTCTGCAACAGGTCCTCTGAATATGTATTATAGCTATTAGCTTAGTAGTTTCATAGCATTCCTGACTGTGAGAAAAAGTGTGTCTCTGACTCTTGTGCCTGCTCTTAGGACTCTTTTTCTCCTGTTTGTTTGCTGTGTCCAACTTTCATATGATAGTTTTTGCCTCTTCTTATTATATTTTATTTTTTAATGTTTGGTTGTTATCTCTTAGAAGCTAATTTACTATTAATGAGAGACAGAAAAAGAGTGAATCTAAATTTTAGGGGAGATGGGGAGTAACTGGGAGGACTGGAGGGAAGGAAATTTATAATAATGTTATATAAGTATGAGAAAAGAATCTATTTTCAATAAAAGGAAAAAATTCAGTGCTGCCAATTCTTGTGTCATTAACTTTAAATCCTATCATTCAGAAAGCAAAGACAAGCAGATACTTGATTTTTAGGCCAACATGGTCTACATAGTGAGTTCTATAACAGACAATGTTATAAACTTGATATCCTATTTTAAAAATTATGAATATATAAATGAAAAATCTGATGTTTTATGTTTCAGATTTTTTATATTTAGAATTTTAATTCACTAGTTTATCTTTAAAATATTTCATTAATTCTTTGAGAATACTATTTTGAACATGTTCAGCTCCTGTAGAGGAATTTTAATCCAGCAACATGCTGCTCTGGAAAAGGATCACATCAAAATATCTTCTAGGTTTGTGTGATCCAACTGGCATGATATACCTTTAATCCCTCTGACTGGAATACAGACACTCCTTAGAACACACCTTTAATTCCAAACAGTGACATCTAATTGAGGGACAAAGTAATGAATCAGAGAAAGATTTCACAGAATGAGTCAGAGATAGGATACCCTCAACTCTCATGAGAACAGTCAAGAAAGAGAGACTACTTAAAAACAGTGCAGGGAGAGAGAGAAGAGTGGAGTTTGGTACAGTTCAGTTTAATGTAGTTGAGTTCCTGCATTTCTATTTAGTTCCATTCAGTTCTTCCAGTCAATGCAGTTCAGTTCGTGGAGTTCAGAGATAGTATTTCTGAGCAAAGGAATTCAGTAAGAAGCCAAGAGAAGCTGTATTGAATCAGTCAGCTTGGAAAGGAGTTTGAGCCAGAATAGCTGACTTGAACCAGCCAGCCAAAGTTCATAAAGAGCTAGAAAGGGTGAGCTTATTCAGTAGAAAATCTTGGAGGCTGAAAACATTCTAGGCCTAGGTTATCAGATGGAGGCTGGAAGCTGAAGCCTTTAAGGTTCAGGCTTACAGAAAGATTAGATTTTATAGAGGCTAGAAGCTTCCAGTACTAGGCCTAAGAATAGATAGAATAGAGATAGAAATGCTATGAGCTCAGCTTAAATCATGTATTAGTAAAGCTTGGGCATGGCTCTCATCTTACCCTTACATCTGAGGAAATAAAAAACAATATTTACAACCTCCCTCTCCCAACTCTATCCATAACCACCTTCGTATTCTTTCCTATGCATACTTGAGATTCCTCCTTTTATATTTTTTCATTCCCAATCAGTTTCAGTTTGTGTTGCTCAAGTAGTATTATGAGTGGCACCTGCCCTGATATGTCCTCCTACTGGGAGTCACATTATTGATGTAAAAATGAATTTATCTCTCTTATAAATTATTAAATGCCAATAGATCCTTTGCTGTTTGTGAGATTTTGTGTTGACCTTCCTTTACTATGCTGGTATTTTTCCTGACTTAGTTTGTGCCTATGTTGGGTGTACTTAGACAATCACTATGAGATAATATATGCATCTCTGCTATTGTGTGGGGAAAAGCACCATTTCTTTGAAGTTTTAATCCACCTCTGCCTTTTTCACTCTTTCAACCACTTTTGAGAATATTTCTAAATCTTAAGGACGGAAATATGATACATATGTCTTGATCAGACATTCCTCAGTCTCTTTACACTGCTCATTAATCAGTGGAAGATCACTGTATAAGTTGCCATCTATTGTAAAAAGAAGATTCTACCACAAGGGTTGAGGAATGCATTTATTTATAAGCATAACAATACATCATTAGAAATAATTTTAGTACTATGTTCATTTAGCAAAATGGGTTCTCTTTTAGGACCTATGACTAATCTAGCAACAGGTTCTTGGGCAGGTATTGGTTTCATCTCATGGAGAAGGTCTTAGATACAATCAGAAAGTTGTTGTACTCTCCAATTAATATTCATATCATCATTGCACTTGTGGGTATATTTTTGTTATAACAGTTATTGTTGTCAATTCCAGGATTTACATTTGGGTATAATTGATGACTACTTTTCTTCTCTAGAAGCAGGCACCTTCAGCACCATGAAATCTCAAAAGTAGAGATGAAGTTCCCAGGTGAGTACACTGGCTTGATTTATGCATTTTTCCATTATTTAAATATGTGGTACCTTCAGCAATAGGGTGCTACCATCAAGTTCTTGAGAATAGCCATTAATATTGACAATAGTCTGCAGTATCTATGTTGTCTATGTGATTCTATGGCCCAACAACTCAAAAAGAGACATTTTTCTGCTTCTGATGCTTTATTTGCTAGTATAAGATATTTAATTGGGAGTACTACTCCCCCAGCATGTGTGTATATGTGTGCATGGTATGTGGAAGATTCTAATGTACATTTTCATATATCTTTTTAAAAAGGGTTTTGGTGTTAGTTATCTATCCATATATTCTTTCCTCTAACTGCCATTCCAAACTCTACAATAATTTAACCTTTCCTTTTCCATTATTTCTCTTTAATCCTTTATACATCAGTGTTCATTCTACACTCTGTATGGCCTCTCCCGTCAATAATCTCCATTATTTACCTTTAACATTTTATACATCAGTGTTCTTTCTCCCCTCTGTATGGCCCCTCCCACCAATAACTTCTTGCCAAATTTCTAACTTATGTGGGTATTAAAAATAGAATGTATATATATGCAAATTTAAAGCAAATATCCAGAAAGGAAAGAAAACATGTGACATTTATTGAATCTTCTCACCCAGAGTGACTATTTCCAGTGTCATTCATTTTTCTTTGCATAGTTTATAATTTCATTTTTTTATATAAGTACTTTATTTTTTTTCTTCAAGTTACATCTCAGTCACAAACCCTTCCCTATTCCCCCTTCCTGTCCCACCCTTCCACCCTCTTCCCCCCAACAGCTTCCCTTTTCAATCCAACAAATGGTTCTTTCTCTTATAACAGTAAATTCTATGCAAAACAGCAGAATTAAATATGCCACATTTATGAGAGTTAAATGGCCCAGTATACCTTCCCAGTGTCCAGTTCATACATATTTGGCTCCTGACTTTAACCTTCTACCTTCTAACCATCTCCATGAGTTTAAAGTTCTATAACTGACTTAGCTTTCATACTAACTTGCATCACTATTATAACCTTCTTCTTAGATCTAGAACACCCTCTTGATTCCTAAACAACTCAAAATTTAGCTATGAGACTCAAGCTGTCTATTCTTCAACCACCTCAGAGAGCTGAGAGGGATAAATATATCTGATTATATAGGAAATGCAGGGCCTGCAGCTTCCAATACTAAGAAATGACAAACCAGTGACT
>CAJQZJ010000953.1:1291162-1309243 GCA_907164525.1 Lophiomys imhausi
TATAAATTTTAAAATTTACCTTAAATTTATTTTTGTTGAAATATGTATCTGCTCTATATCACTCTTGTTTATGTAACTGCATTTTTAATGTATAATTTTCTCTCTATGTTTTCGTTATTATTTTTTTCTTTTAGGTTTTTTTTTTAGAATACTGCAATTCAGTATATAACTACATACCTAAGAGTCTATGGTCAGTACAAATTGGACTCCATGGGTTTAAAAATTGAAGACAAATAATCAAGCTTTTTCTCATAAATGTACTGAGACTTAATAATTATTATTATTATAAACTGATACAATTTGAGAATGACTGATAATCAGATAAAAAACAGCAAGGGGTAGGAACAAAGTTTCTCTTACAATGTTTCAAGAGAAGAGTGAAAGCTTGGATTACAATATAAAGATGTCACAAAGTCACAAATTGAATGGTATATTTTGTGTGTGCTAAAAGTTATTGATGGAGCTGGAATGATGACTCAGTTGTTAAGAGCACAGCTGTTTTTTTTTTTTTTTTCAGAAGTCCTGTGTTTTATTCTAAGTTCTTACATGGCACCTCACAACTATCTGTAACTCCAGTTCAAGGAATCTGATGCCCTTTTTTGGCTTCCATGAGCACAAAGCTTTCATACATTTGGTACACAGACATACATGCACCAAAAGTATGCATAAATGCACAGTTTCTTGAAAGTTGTGGATTCTTTCATGCAAAAGTACACATACCTGCAAAACATTGCATGTAATTTCAGAAGGTGTACTGATGATGATAGTATATTCACATACTTTAGACAACTACCATTGCTTTATGTATTTTTAAAGTTAATTTACAGTGTTTCTTATTGTGTTACACTAATTAACCTAACCACAGAAGGAGCACATTGAAATTCAGTGAGGATTTTTCAAATACATGAGGAATTTCAAAGTTAATGAATGTTTTTCTTGAAGTTATCAATCTCTTTATTTGAGCTTTTGTTCCTTGTGTTTCTCTCATTCCATCTCATTATACAGATACATTCAGAAATTATAATTTCATATTTATGCTTCTATCACTGTGTATTTTATGGAAGGAGATCATAAAGCATTTATAAAGAAAACATGAAAGTGCGGTTAAAATCAAAATTGTAATCTTCTTAGTGGTTTTGCTACATAAAGTAGAAGGGATATTTAACCAAACTCCTCTAATTGTAGGTGGAGGCATCTGTGAAAGAGGAACAAGTTACATCATTAGCATAGAGAGATTTCAGGAAACAACCAGTGTCGCGTCCCCCTTGACCAGCAAGGACGACGCAACTCTCAAAAGCTCTTCTCAAGCAGTTTATTCAGGTCCCTTGAAAACAGTCTTCCAAAAATGCCCGGGCAGACCCAACCCACAGGCTAAATACTATATGAACAGCCAGTCAAGTAAAGCCACGTGGCGCTATCTTAGAGGCCCACGTATGCGGAAGCAAGCTAGATCAGCGGTCTTAGCCAAATATGGACTTGTTTACCACCGAGAGCGCTCACCGTCGGGCTGGTGGAAGGCGGAAACCGGCACCATCTTTAGGGCGCGGCATGTCGCAGCTCTCTACAGTTCCCCCTTTTTTTATTTTTTCTAAAGTTGATAGAAGTCCCTGGAAAGGCTACGTAATCCCAATATCTGGGGATCTCACGGTGGGCCTGAGCCTGTAGGAGGGCGGTGCTCAAACTCTTACCCGTCTCTGGGTCAGCCTCCCCACTCGGGACTGCCCTGTCTTAGGTGGCCGAGTCTTACCCGTCAACTCCGTCATTGACTTGCCAGACCCTAATACCCGTGGAACGAATACCTCAGTGGGCAGGGACTATGCTCAGTGAAGATTTAAGGCTTCATGGCAGCGAGCCATGCCTGAGGGGACTGGCCCGCCTCAATGGTGACAAGGGCCTGTATAATCATGGCTGCATTACGCTTTTGTGTGGCTCTCATTTTGTAGATGCACCATAGGCAAACCAGAGAGGCTAGTATCATCAGTATCACCAAAGAGCCTACACCCGCCCACTCTTTAAGATGATCCATAGCCGTCTGTATCCAGGAAGTCAGACCAGTGGCCAGGCTCAGATCCACCCTAGTGGAATTGATGTGGACGATTGTCGCTCTCAGCTCACTCATCAAATTTTCAAATTCAGCCGATCAATCCTGTAAGAGGAACTTTGACAATTGTCTAGACAGATTAGCAGCCTTTGTAAAATTTTGATACTGCACGGAAGTAACACACAAACCTTGCATTTTCCACTCACACCCCAATTGTGCTAGTTGCCAAAGAGAATCAATCTGTTCTTGTATTAAATCTATACGTTGATTAACTATCATAAGACCTCCTTTGAGATGAGAATTCATAGAGGTCTGAGTATCCAATGCCTGTGCTACAGTGGCTGAGATGTTATTCAGGGCATTGGCAGTCTATATAGAACTAGACAAGGCAATAGCTGAGGCTGTAGCTCCCACAGCAGCAATAGTGTTGGCAGTAACAATAGCTGCAGTGATGCCAAAATCTCTTTTAAACCTGAATAGCATCATGGTATTAGGGGCCTCTACAGGAACTGGTACATATCGAGGCATTCTAGTCACCACAGCCACAGGAAAAGCTGTGGCATTCCAGCATAGGGCATAAAAACATGTGCCCGGAGTGCATACTAACTTTTCTTCACCCAAGGATGCACTCCCATTACTTACAATCCACAGAAAAGGAGGCCAGAGACATACTGGCGAAGCTGAAAAGGTCTTATTGCGGTAAGAATGAAACAAAGATTTCCAAGTACCAGAGCCACTACCGCTAGAAAAATCCAATTTGGTAGCGGACCCTAGGGAAAAATTACCTCTTTAATAACCTCCTCCCCCAACCATAATGACAGGTCCCAAGTCCATGCAACTTCCATTTACCCCACACAAAAGCCACAAATCAAAAGGATTAGTGGCAGTCTGCTGAGGATCCCTAGTAGACATATCAAGCATTCCTGTACAAGACTTATTCACTATATTACTAATCATGGGCCTAAAGGAAAAATAATCTTGTTGAACCCAAACTGCTTTGTGCTCCTGACATCCAGTCCAGGGAAAAGGTCCTTCCTCTCCTGTGGATCCTCTACAAAAAGGTGCCCAGCGTGGCTGTCTGGGGGGGGTCCCGGTCAGAGACTCGTGTGGGCCACCATCCTTCAAGGCGAGAACCATTGCCTGAAAACAAACCACCACTCCTACCCCCCAAACCTCAGTTGTGGTAAAAAATCTGCTGACTGCTGAGACAATTTAATGCATTCTGTATCATCTGACCTATTGAAGCTCATTAAAAAGCACAGACTACCCTTCATGCTGACATTTCTATTACCCTCTATAGGGCTTTTCTGATCATCAAAGGGAAGGTAGGGTAAACCTAAGCTTCTATTACTGCTAAATAAGCGTGGAAACACAGTTGCATCATGTCTGACCGGTATCGGCTTTGGGGATATCGACAGGATCCCCCATCTCGGCTCGGTCATTCCTGACATACTCACTGCTACTATCATCAGGATCCTTAGGAAGGTCTTCATGACGAATCTTCCTCACAAGGTGTTCAGGCACCCACACTGGATCTTGTTGATCCTGAGGAAAAACACAAACAGACCCTCTCGCCCATGTTAGCACGGGGTCAGGCCCCCGCCAAGAGCCTGTCAAAATATCCTTCCACTTCACCATGCTTTTAGGTGGACTATGAGAATCCTGATGTCTGTCCGCTGCTGAGTGGCCTTGAGCATCCAAATTGAAAAAGTTTAATGTAAATAAGGCTAAAGACATTCTCTCCTTGGGGGTACGGCCTTGGCCTATCCCCCCTTTCTGTTTTTGCAAGCATTCTTTCAAGGTGCGATGAGCACACTCCACAATTCCTTGTCCTTGAGGATTGTATGGTAATCCGTGATTAAGCTGTACCTCCATCTGGTTACAGAAGGAGACAAAGGACTGTGCCGTATAGGCTGGTCCATTGTCCGTTTTCAGCTGCTGTGGTTTTCCCCACGCAGCCCAGGCTTCTAAGCAATGCCCTATGACATTGCGAGCCTTTTCTCCACTCATAGGTGTAGCATGTATGATACCTGAGCAGGTATCCACAGATACATGAATATATTTTAAGGTTCCAAACTCTGAAATGTGGGTAACGTCCATTTGCCAGATTTTCAGTGGCATCAACCCTCTAGGGTTCACTCCCACACTGGGAGGATGATGATGAATCACACACTGAGGACAATCCAAAACCACTTGTCTAGCATCTGCTGTAGACAAATGGAATTTCTGCTGTAAAGTTTTTGCATTTACATGAAATAATTGGTGAAACTGTCTGGCTTGGTCCAGGAATGAGCTCCAAAAAATGCATGTCATCCTAGTCCATTGATCAACTTTATCATTACCCTCACTTAATGGTCCAGGTAATCCTGTATGTGCTCTAATATGTTGAATATAAAAACACCTTTTTCTCTGCCAGATTAAAACTTGTAACTCTTGTAATAAGGCACATACAGTACTACTATTCTTAATAGGACCTGCTAATTCTAATACTTTCACTGCGTTGACCACATAAACTGAATCTGAGATCAAATTGAATGCAAATTGACATCTTTTAAACACCTCAATTACTAATTTCAACTCTACTATTTGGGGGGAGCCCGGTTGAAATTGACATAACACGGGCTCTTGTCTTTCTATCAAATAGGCTCCACAGCCTGTGTTTGAGCCATCAGTAAACACATTTGGTGACCCTTAAAGTGGTACTGCTGAAGTAACCTTAGGGAATATCACTGGGTGCTCCTTAAAAAATGATAGCAATGGATGCTTAGGATAATGGTTATCAATCACTCCTTCAAAGCTACATTGCAATATTGCCCAATCACCTACAGTGCCACACAAAATCTTAATTTGATGACTGGAATAGGGCACTATTATACTGGCAGGAGCAACTCCAAAAGACGAAAACATTGTTGGATACCATTCAAGGCTAAAGCAGCAACTGCAGTGGGATAATGTTCTATCGATTTTTTTGGAGAAATCTTTGAATAGGTCCATAATAATGGTCCGTCCTGCCATAACAACCCTGTAGGTTGACCATAGGTGGAAAATATGCACAATGCAATGGGCTGTCCTTCCTGCCATCTCTTTAGGAAGGCACTCTGTAACCTTTCTTCCACTTTACATAAAGCTTTTCTTGCTTCTACTGTTAATTGCCTAGGAAAATTAAGTGCTGAATCACCTTTCAAAATATCATATAGGGGTCTTATTTCATAATTTGGTAGCTTTAAATAGCCTCTTACCCAATTGATATCTCCTAACAACCTTTGAAAATCATTTAGAGTCTTTAAATTATCTTTTCTTATCTCAATCTTTTGAGGTATTATCTTTTCAGGTCCAACCTTTGCTCTTAAGTAATCAACCACATTTTCCTTTTGAACCTTATCAGGAGCAATAAACAACCTTTTCTTTTTTAATAATTGAACTAATTCTTCATAGGCCTGATCTAACATTTGTTCACTCTTAGCTGCCAGTAAGATATCATCCATATAATGAACACATCTCAAATCTGGAAAATTCTTTCTCAAGGAAGCAATGGCTTCCCCCACATACAGTTGGCACATAGTGGGGCTGTTTGCCATGCCCTGGGGTAATACTACCCATTCAAACCGCTGATCAGGTTCCTCATGGTTACAGGATGGAACAGTAAATGCAAATCTCTCACTATCTTTGGCACACAAAGGGATGGAGAAAAAACAATCTCTTATATCTATAACTATAACGGGCCATGAGGCTGGCAAAGATGATAAAAGTGGCAAGCCACGTTGCACTGAGCCCATAATCTGCATTTGTTGATTTATGGCGCACAGGTCATGCAACAATCTCCATTTTCCAGATTTCTTTTTAATGACAAAGATAGGTGTATTCCAAGGAGATACAGATGGTTTTATATGCTTTAAAGGCATCTGTTCATCCACCAACTCCTTGGCTGCATTCAATTTTACAGAGGAAAGTGGCCACTGAGGAACCCATACTGGGTCCTCCATCTTCCAAGTTATGGGAATGCCCTCCTCAGTGGCCCCTAGGAAAAACCCAGGCCCTGTCTCTTTTGTCTTTGCTGCATAGATATGGGACTTTTCCGCCCCTGCAAATATTTTCCTATTCCAAAGCCTGGAGCATATCCCATATCTTGCATCATACGTTGGGCTGAATCAGAATAATCATTACTCAATTTAAATCCCATATCCTTTAAAAGGTCTCTTCCCCAAAGGGAGATAGGGAGCTCAAGTACATATGGCTGCATTTCTCCTGAGTGGTTTTCTTGGTCCTGCCACTTTAATAATCTTGCACTCATATCTGGAGTCTTAGCATAACCCAGGCCTTGAAGTGTTTGAGAAGAGGCTTGTATGGGCCAACCTGAAGGCCAGTCTTTCTTTGCTATGATACTCCTATCAGCCCCAGTATCCAAAAGGCCCAGGATCTTTTTACCATCAACTTTTAACTCCAAGACGGGGCATTGGTCCAAATCCAAGGAGAGAAAAGTCAGATCTGTGCCCATGGACCCAAAACCATCTTTTCCTCTCTCTCGATCCTTTGCCGCATAGCGATCATGTAAGCTCGGCAACATGATCAACTGAGCAATTCTATCTCCAGGAGAGATAGCTGTTATACCACGGGGGGAGGCTACCATGATCTTAACCACTCCTGTATAATCTGGATCTATAACTCCAGGATGGACAATAAGTCCTCTCAAGGTTGATGATGACCTCCCTAACAGCAAACCAACTGTACCAGGTTCAAGGGGTCCTTTAAAATCTGTTTCAATTAACTGGACCCCCATTTGGGGCGTTAATATGAGTCTGGCGGTGGAGCAGAAGTCCAATCCTGCTGCGCCTGTAGTGGCTCTCCGCGGTCTCTCGGATGGCGGAGGGTTGGCCATCTCTCCTGATTCTGTTCTTTGTCCTGATTCTCTACTGCCCCATATATTTGTGGGCCCTGAGGTCGTGGGCCCCGCTGTCTGTTTTTTGGATGAGCGCCACCATAACCTTGAGTTAAAGGCTGGCCATGGATGTCTATCACTGAACGGCATTCATTAGCCCAATGGTTCCCTTTTTTACATTTTGGGCATAATCCCGGCCGCCTGGGGCGTTGTACACTTCCTGTACTTTCTGTACTCCTTCCCCTGGGGCACTGTCTTTTAAAGTGTCCCATCTTGCCGCACTTAAAACAAACTCCTGAACTTCCTCCACCTTTTCTGGTCAACTGTACTACTGCGGCAGCAAGACCAGCATTAGTTAACAGACCTCCAAGTTCTCTACACACTTTCATAAAGGCTTCTAGACCTTTGTTCTTGTAAGGGGTGATAGCTGCTCTACACTCTTTGGTACATTGCTCATAGACCAACTGTTTTATTAGTGGCAAGGCAGCATCCGGGTCACCAAAAATCTTCCCTGCTGCTTCCACCATTCGTGCCACAAAGTCTGAAAAGGCCTCCATGGGGCCCTGTAGAATCTTATTTAAGTTCCCACTCACCTCCCCTTTATTAGGAAGAGATCTCCAAGCCTTGATAGCTATCTTGTTTATTTGCTCATAAACCTGAATAGGATATCCTATCTGCTGGTTGGCAAATCTCCCCTGCCCAAGCAGCATATCTCTATCCCAAGCTGGATTTCTATCTCTCTGATTAATGGCTGCTTGCTCAGTGGCATACTCAATCAAGAAAGCTTTCCAGTCTAAATAGTGCCCTGGACTTAAGCAGGTGCGGGCCAGGCCACTCCAATCACTCAGAGTCATACAATGTCTGCTTAATGCTTCTACTTGAGCCATTGTAAAAGAAGCGGTAATACCATAGGTACGAACCAACTCTGCAAGGGATTTAACTACCTTAAAATCGAGCGGTTCCTCGTACCTGTTCCCTTGTGGGTCTTGGTATACTGGATAGGCAAACTGTAATTCTGTTCTTACTTGTGTCCACATCCCCGGGCAGAAAGATCTCCCTACTTTCAGGGACTGAACAGGCTGATCTATCTGAATGGCTTCTGGATATGGAGGGGGAGTTGAAGGCGCCGCAGCAACGGCGTTACTTACACCGACTGCCACCAACGTGGCTGAAGGCGCTGCGGCAACGGTTTCACTTTCACCGACTGCCGCCAACGTGTCTTTCTCTTTTACCCTTTTCTTTTCCATTTTTCTAATAGCAGTCCTCTCCAACTGTTCTATTAGAGCGTGTAGCTCCCCTTCAGAATCCGTGCCTTCTGAGTCCTCAAAATCTCTAAAATCTCTAAAATCTCTAAGATCGGGATAGAGAAGAACCTTCTTTTTGCTTCCCTTTTCACTGTCTGCCTGCTCAAATCTTTTGCCTGTGTTACTTTCCTTTTCACTGTCTACCTGCTCAGATCTTTCCCCTTGCAGCAGTTCCAAGGCTGATTCTCCCTCCTTGATTGCGTTACAGCATCTCTGATCTTCTAAACAACTCCTCACCATTTTCCAAATCGGTCTTACTCCATGCTTCAGAGTACCTTGCTCCCAAGCAAAATCCAAGTCCCTGCCTAATTTGTCCCAGCAGGATACCATAAGATTCCCAGACACCGCAAACCACAGAGCCACGGAATCGCATTCATTCAAAAATCTCTCTAGGGTAGACTTCTTAATTTTCAAATTCCTAGCTAAAAGTAGCTCCTGAAGAGCCAGAAAAATTGGATGTGACTCAGACAATCCCATGATTAAAATTTTACTTTCGGTTCGCAGTTTCCCCGCAAAACTTTACCCTTTGTTCACAATCTCCGCGAAAATTTACCTTTTGTTCACTATCTCCGCGAAACTTTACCTTTTGTTCGCTATCTCCGCGAAACTTTACCTTTTGTTCGCTATTTCCTTGAAACTTTATTGTCCCAATTTATCCCAGGAACTTACCAGTGCACTGCCCCTGACTGCAGGAGTTCTGAGTCTTTTCTGGGTCCCCGTACGGGCCACCACTTGTCGCGTCCCCCTCGACCAGCAAGGACGACGCAACTCACAAAAGCTCTTCTCAAGCAGTTTATTCAGGTCCCTTGAAAACAGTCTTCCGAAAATGCCCGGGCAGACCCAACCCACAGGCTAAATACTATATGAACAGCCAATCAAGTAAAGCCACGTGGCACTATCTTAGAGGCCCACGTATGCGGAAGCAAGCCAGATCAGCAGTCTTAGCCAAATAAGGACTTGTTTACCACCAAGAGCGCTCACCGTCGGGCTGGTGGAAGGCGGAAACCAGCGCCATCTTTAGGGCGCGGCACGTCGCAGCTCTCTACAAATTAGTATTATTATGATTTCAGTTGACCATCTTTAGATGTGTACACTTGCCCGTTAGTTAAAAAAATTATAGTACAGACTTTACATTATATATTTTTCAGTGATGTTTTAAAAGTAATTTACTCTCTAAATTATTAAAATATTTATAATAATTAAGCTATATTTTTCAAAGTACTTTATGCACAGTGCTTATGCAATGGATAAGCAATAGGTATTTTGCCTCAAAAAATATTTTCTTCTGAGGGTCAATACTTCAGAGTTACATAATATTAGATTGTATGTTTACCTTTTGGGAAAAGATTTTACTAAGGAATTTCTTTGCTCTAGAAATGCAAATGTAATAGTGCTCGTCATCTTTGCTTAAGAAGGAAACATAATGATGCCATTTGACTACATCATATAAGCCTGAAAATATTAAATACTCAGTATAATTTTAAGGATGTATTTTAGCATCACTGGTGAAAATTATTTGACTTGGAATCTTCCATATAGATTATTTTATGATGGTCTCCTTGTCTTGTCCCATGCAGTAAAATGCAAGCTATATTATTATTATAAAAAACTTAAGTTTTAGCTTATTTAATGCCATAGGCATCCTTTATTTCAAATGGGGCACTAGCCAGAAGATAAGTCATTCATTTGCATCTTTTGTTAAAACAGTCTCCCTAAGTGTCTGTTCAGTGTGTTCTGTAAATCAATACATATGTGGATATGTGAAAAGCATTACTATAACATGATAGCCTCACTTTTCTTTTTTGGTTTGTCAGTCACATTTTCTATAGAAGACTTTGTATAGTAGAGCTAGTGTGTTTGCTTAGGATTTCAACAAATTGAAATTGAGGAGTCTATTACTTTTCTGAAATATATGATTACTTCAAATCAAAATCAATTTTATAGTAATAATTGTGTTATATAATTGTGTGTTGTGTGTGTATATATATGTATATATGTTCATATATCCTATACATATATACAAATGAGCAGATACTTGAATTGTCAGAGTATACTACTTTAAATTTAAGTTTATAGGCTTGAAAAACAAGTGTTAGTCATACAGTTGTAGGTTCATTTTAATTTGAAAACTAAAATTCTCATACTCTGCTGCTTCTCTGTTGTTTTCATTTTCTAACCATATTGGTTCTTATTTTATAAATTAAAAAAGGACGAACACAGAGATTAAAAATGAACAGGAAAGCTGCACAGCGGATTGGTGACCCATGGAAAAAAAACTGAAGTGATTTCTGGAGCTAAATTTCAATTAGTAGATAGTTTCAAGAATGAAAGAGCAAATCTCTTTCTAAAGGAAATCAAATAATTAATGGATCCAACAGAAAGAGGAATTGTATACCTGCCTATGCTAAAGTCATTGAAGTGAAATCTTTTGATGGTTCAAGTACACTGCATATATCATTACTTACACATATAATAAAGGTCAAAACAGTAACTTATTATCAGATGTCATTTTGTTTGAATAGCTAGAGGAGGCTGTTTATTTTACTGAGCCTTTCTGCTAATTTGTTTTACTGTGTATATAAATTCAGATTTGTTATGTGATTACATTTGAGCGGTCACAGGAAAAGACAAATAAAATATTGACAGATGAAACAGCAACCTACCTGAGGAGACATTAAATTTTCCATCCAGAATAGAAGTTGGGTTAACCTTAATTAATCCATGATAAGTAGTTAATTTCTTGGTAATGTTGTAGCCTTGGGTTAGAGAGATTTGGTTTAAATGTTGCTGCTGCTAATAGAATGATTTGGTTATAGATGGTTAATAAACTTGCTGGTGCTAAGAGTTCTAGGCTTCTGGGAACAGTAGAATAACAGTGTTAAAAAATACAATTCATATCTCACCAGTCACCCATGATATTATAACAGTTGACAAACACATGGAAAACATTGTAGCTTTCATGTATGTATGACAGTTATACTTCTAATTTTGTACTCAACATGCAATTTTTCTTCCTAACTAAAAAAAAAAAAAACTATTATTCCTGTGTTTTAATTTTTATTTATTAATTCAAGTTAGATCTCCACCACAATCCCCTCCCTGCACTCCTCCCAGCCCCACCTTCCCACCTTCTCCCCCTTCTCCCAGAACTCATAATCAGTTTTTTTTAGTAATTAGGCCACAATTATGAAAATTACAAGGTATAACATTACATCCCCAATGTCCAGTCCATACATATTTGGCAACTGATAGTAATATTCTATTATCCATCTATCTCCATGAGTTTAAAGTTCTATATCTAACTCAGTTTTCCTCCTAACTTGCATTATCAACTTAAAAACGTCTTCTTAGACCTAGAACATCCTTTTGATTCCTAAACAATTTAAAATGTAACTGTGAGACTATAACTACTAGTCTTCAACCACATCAGAGGCCTGAGAAGGATAAATATTTCTGATTATATAGGAAGTGCAGAGCTAGCAGCTCCAAAACTAAGAAGTGACAGACAACTGGCTTCATGGAAAATCCCCAGTTTCTCTCCATACTTTAGAGCATCTATCTTCAGCCTCTTGGACCAGTATCTCTGACAGACATTAATTGTAAAGCAGGAATTATGAAGGACTTGCCTACCCTGTCTTGGCAGAGCTAGGATGCCCAACTTACCTGCTTCCAAGTTTTGTCCTTTTCAGACAGCATTCTGTCTACAGTTGAAGTAAGGGATTTTTCTTGCCCAGTGCCAGGCTCACCACTAATGCAACCATCTCTAAGTGGAGATGTTCATTCTCTACTTGGATTAGAATAGGAGGTGCTGTCAGGAGCTGACATGTCTCAATATCAAAAAATTGTAAGTTAAGAAATCTTCTTTGAATGCCAAATTCCACAGATCTCTTGAGGTTTTTGAAGATCATATACCTATCTCCATATATTTGGATAAGCAAATGTTGCTTGTCTCTTAACAACTTGATTTTTTCCAGTTAACTTAGAAAAGATGTTTGATAAACTATGCTAGTACCTGAGCAAATGACATGTTTGAATGACTATTAGTTTGTATCTCTTAATTATCCTAAACAGTTTGTGACAGTTGATATTAAAAGTCCAAAATATCACATTGCATTTTTAAGCATTAACTAGGTGCAATGCCATAAAAAGGGTTAACCTTAATTTTGTATCAATATACAAAGATCAATACTTATGTAGCCAAATATAATATTGATTTCTTCATGAAAAAATTTGTTCATGAACAATTTAACACAGAGAGCTCTAACACAATATTTACTATTTTATTTATATGTAGGAATATTCATAAAATAAATAAAAAATAAAAAATAAAAGCCATCACCTATAAAAAAAACAAAAACAAAAACAAATACATTGCTAAGATCAATGAGATATAAAACATTGCCTTGTATGTATGAAGAGTCAGAGAAAATGAAATGACCCTGATTCCTAGTCAGGTTGTAGAGTTATCTTATCAGCTTTGTATTATCAAAAACACAAGTTACTATTCCAGAGTGGGGTGTATTATGTATTAAGCCACATACTCTAGACCTATCTTCTAAGAACAAAGCATGGACCCAAAAGACAAATGAGAAGCTTGAAAACATCTATGAGGGATATTTCAATGTTAAAATGTTCCATGGCTTTATTTTCTTCACAGCATATCTTTTCTTCTTCTTCTTCTTCTTCTTCTTCTTCTTCTTCTTCTTCTTCTTCTTCTTCCTCTTCGTTTTGTTTGGCCATCTCCAGTCATCTGCCAGTATATTTTAGATTCTGTATTCCATTCCATTAAGTTTTATATATTGTTTGTACAATTGTATATTCTCTGTTTTGGATAAGTCTTTACCAACTTCCAGATATCTTTTTTAGATTTATTATCTCCCCAGGGAGTATTCTAAATAGATATTCCTGTAGATGCTTCAAAATACATATTCATATTTAAAAATAAATTATGGATATATCCTTTGACAACTGTTCCTTAAAACTTTTCCCTATCACTTTGGAGTTTTCTAGGTTTTGTGTCTCATGTGAAACCTAATAGATGAAGATGTCTTTTCACCTCTTTCTTTCTAGAGTTGAATGCTGTCCAGGTTCAGAACTCCTTTGAAACACTTAGGTGAGCTCTATTAAAAACATTTGTTTGTATTTTTATTTTATATTATTTAGAAAAAGAAAATGTATGAGTGTTTTTACTATTATAGATTCATTTTGGATTGAATCCTTTGTCCAAGGTGAAAAACATATTCATCACCCTAATTCATATCCTTATAGATTTACATTTTTAAATAATTTTCCAAATCTCCTTACTTATTATCATATCTCAATGACATACATGTGACTAATATTGAGCTTTAAGCCTAGTATACCATTTAATTTAGAAATATATTATAATGAATTCATTTCTAAATATAATTTTAGTGTTTTATTTTTTATCATCAACATTTTTAACATAATGAGTCAATCAGTATTTGGCCATTAAGTGCCATTTGTTAAACACCTATATGCACAACACATACAAATGCACACACACACACATTCAGACATATATAATTTAATTTTTCCTACAATATACTTTGATCATATTATTTCTCCTTTACCAACTCCTCTCAGCTCATCCTCACATCTTTAATCACTTAACTTCATGTTCTATCTCTCTGTGCTTTTCTCTTTCTCAAAAAGTAGCACAAAATTGTAACTCAAAACAAAAAAGCCCAATAAGACAAAAACTACCAAAAGAAATCAAATGAAACAAAAATAGCTCCCATACACAAAACAAACAAATATGGACTCCATTTTGTATTGGCCAATTAGTCCTAGTTATAAGGAAGTCCTGGAGTGTGTTTGACATACCCAGTGAAACACCAGAGGGAAAAAAATGATTTTCAATTCTGAACAGGTATCAATTGTAATATCTTCTAAGTTACTAGTGGGACTTTGTGTCTACTTCCTCTTTTCTATGATGATATATTTGTCTGGCTTTAACTTCTGTGTGTCTTTTGTATACTTTCACAGTCTTTAACAGTTTATATGTGTATAAGCCTTATTGTTTGTGGAAGGAAAAGATTCTTGGAATCATTACTACCTCTGGTTCTTGCAATCTTTCCAAATCCTCTTCTGCATAGATCCTTGAACTTTGAGGGGACAATGTGATAATGACATCCCATTTAGGACTAATGCCTCCAATGTCACTAGCTTTCTGCACATGTTCATAATTATCTTCATAACTATTGTGATCTTCTTTTCTCAACCTTAAAGCTTTCTGCACCATTTTCCTAATATTTTTAATTGTTTCATCCATATTTATAATTTCTTCTTCTTTCTTTTGATTTTTTAAGACAGGGTTTCTCTGTGTAACCCTGGCTGTCCTGGAAGTCACTCTGTAGACCAGGGTGGTCTCAAACGCACAGAGATCTAACTGCCTCTTTCTCTCAAGTGCTGGGACTAAAGGCATGCACTACCACACCTGGCATAATTTCTTCTTTTTAAGTGCCTCTATTTTTAACTCAGTTTAACCCATTTGGAATTTATTGCATGTATAGTCAATGCTTCAAATTAATTTTAATGTAGAAAAATAGAATCCAGAACTATGTGGCAGATGTAAATGTTTTTTATTTCCTCAAATAAAATGATGAGATGACAGCCATATCCAAGTTTTACAAATACATGTTTTGGGCTGAGTCAAGAGCATTTCTATCTAGCTATCCGTAGGCCTAGGTCTGGAAGTTTCTAACCGCCATAAAATCTAATCTTCTGTAAGTATGAACCTTGACAACTTCAGCTTCCATCTTCTACCTGCTAACGTAGGCCTAGAATGTTTTCAGCCTCTGAGACTTACTGATGAATAAGTGCACCCTTTCTGCATCTTTCTGAACTAAGACTAGCTGGTGCAAATCAGCTGTTCCAGCTCAAACTCTTCTCCAAGCTGACTGATTCAATCTGGCTTTCTCTCAGCTTCTGGGCTTCTGACTGAATTACTGTACTTGAATAAACTTCCTCTGAACTACACAAACTGAACTGCACTGACTGCATGAACTAAACAAAACTGAATGGAACTGCAGGAAGTCAACTGAGCTCAACTACATTCAACTGACATGCATTGAACTCAATTCTACTTTCTCTCCATGTTCTGCTCTTAAATTGCTTCTCTTTCTTGTCTTTTCTCATGAGAGTTAGGTATATCCTATCTCTGACTCACTCTGTGAAATCTTTCTCTCATTCAACATTTTATCTGCCCCTCAATTACACTTCACTTTCAAACATGCCTGATTCCTTCTATAAACTTATTTTACTTTGATTGTTTGGGATTAACGGTGTGTACTAAGTGTATCTATATTCCAGCCAGATCATACTATAATCCAAGGCATGTCCAGTTGGAACACAAAGACCAAGTTCTTTGAATATGATCCCTTGTCAGAGCAGCTATGTTACTGAATTAAAATTCCTCTAATAGTGTGTGTTTAGTAAGGAAAGATTAATTAAATTAGTTGTCTGATATTCTTAATATGAAATGTGAAATACCTCAATTCAGTATTCCCACAAATGGTGAATGAAATATCTGTGAAGCAGTATCTAGGTGGGACAGTGTCCACTCTTGGATGAATGGAATTATTTCTAAGTTATCACCAGGAAAACACTTATATCACATATGTTAAATTATAATAATTAAGGAATCATTTTATCATTAGAAAAGAGGCAGTTTATTCAAACAGAGTAATTCAGTCAGAGGCCCAGAAGGTGAGAGAAAATACACATTATTTTTCCATTCTTCTAGGAAATGTATTACCCAATAATTGCTTGCTCATTTCGTTACTGCATTCTAAGGACATTTAATTATCACTTCTTCTGAGGAATCTCATGTTTATTATTTTTATACTGCTTTTTTATTAATTTTCCCTTTCTTATTTTCTCTTTTCATTAATTATTATTTTATATTTCTCTCTCTCTCTCTCTCTCTCTCTCTCTCTCTCTCTGTGTGTGTGTGTGTAAGTGCATGAGTATGTGTAAGCCATGCATGTATGCATACAATTTCTAACATGTGAGAATCAGGACAAAAACTTTAAAGAGTCTTTTCTATTTTACATCTTGGTATCCAGGATGATTTCAGGTCCTCAGACTTGCATTAAACACATTTACTAAACTCTATGTCATCTATCAATTCCTTAGATTCTTTTTTAAGAGATATAAAATGTGACAAATATTTTTAAAACATTTGTCCATAATTCACTATAAATACTTACAGTACAGTGTCATTTCTAAATTGTTAATTGAAAATAGAGTGGAATATTTTACACAAATCACTCCTGAAAACAGGTGGGAAGGCTGAAAGAGGACACAGGAGGACTTTTGTTTCTGGAATATCATTTTCTTGTTTGGTTGTGGTTATTAAAATATGATAGTTTTATGAAAACAAAGGGTATATATCTGATTTTTCAATTATACTGACTAATAGGTATATATGTAAATATATTACTTTTTAATAAACATCTACATTATAAAGTTTATCGGTTCCCATGAAAAAATCTTGAGCTCCAATTTCAATGATATATCTTTTCTTAAGAAATAATGTGGAATGCAGTTCAGGTGGCAGCAAACCAGGAAGATTCTGATAGTGATCTCTGGCTTACATATGTACTTGCACATATACACCCAAATATACCCAGCACATATATGCACATGCACACATACACACACACATGTACACATATGTACACACAAAAACACACATACACACAACAAAAAAAAATTTAAAAAAATGTAAGAAAAATAAATAAGGATACAATGAAAACAAACAGCATTACCATATACATGGCCACATATTTTCTCCTTAGTATTTAGAGAGCATGTAGATGTTTCTTGTTAGATCATTGTGACTATGTGACTATGATCATTAGAGCAATAGTTTTATGGTACAATTTAAAGAACTTACAAACATAACCTAGAATGCGGTTTATTAAACTTAGTAAAGTCTTATAAAATTTCTCTTATATTATGAAATTAAAATGTGTGTCCAAATTACATGTGTCTGATATGACATACAATGATCTGATAAATCATAATTTCTGAATTCACAAGGAAACAACTGAAAGAAACTGAAAACCATTAACTCTTCTAAGATCCATATTCATTTCAAAACAATATCCAGATTTCATATATCAAATTTTCATATAAACAAGAAGCCCATTACTGTATCAGAGGCTAAGCTGGTACCTGAGCCCCAGGTAAGACCCTCCCACAGACATCCAAATCTTCCTCAAAGCCTACTCAGTTCCTCCAACAACACCTCCTCCCCTTGCCTCCATATCCCATCCCACAAGTCTACCAAAAGTCCACTGCTCTACCAGAAGCCACACCAGCTCTTAGAACCCCACAAGGATCACAGGCCACTCAGGCCAAAAGAACAGAAAGGAGACAGAAACCAAGGAAAAAATCATCCATCCAATAAAGGTATACTCAGGAATAGGAATGTAAACCTGAAATTTCCCCAAACACAGATGCCTAGATAGATATCAGTGTAAGAACAAAATCAACAACAGCCAGTACAATATGGCACCACGAGATCCTGACTGTATTACTACAGTAAACCCTGATTATTCCAATATAGCTGAAGCACAAGAAAATTACCTTAAACAAATTTTACAAAGATAACAGAAGTCTTTAAGGAAGAAGTAATTAAATTCCTTAAATAAATCCAGGAAAACGCCAACAATAGGAGGAAATGAATAAATCCCTTAAAGAAAGGCAAGAAAAAAAACAAACAGGAACAGAAAATTAATAAAAATGCTCAAGACCTGAAAATGGAAATAGAGGCAATAAAACACACACACACACACACACACACACACACACACACACACACACACACA
>CAJQZJ010000953.1:1309253-1369775 GCA_907164525.1 Lophiomys imhausi
ACACACACACACACACACACACACACAAACTGAGGGAATCCTGGAGAAAGTAAATCTAGGTAAGAGAACTGAAACTACAGATGAACAAAAGAGATAGAAGAAAAAAAAATCCCAAGCTTTGAAGATATGATAGAAGAAATTGATATACCTGCCAAAGAAAATGCCAAATCTAAAAATTTACTAGCACAAAACATCCAAAAAATCTAGAACATTATGAAAATACTAAACTTAAGGATAATAGCAATATAAGAAAAAGAATGTCAGCTCAAATACACAGAAAATTTATTTAACAAAATCACAGAAGCAAAATTTCCTAAGCTTAAGAAGAACATACCTATAAAGGTAAAAGAAGCTTAAAGAACACTAAATAGATTGGACCATAAAAGAATATCCCCTTGCTACATAATAATCAAAACCAAGAAAGAATATTAAGTTGCAAGTGAAAAAGTCCAAGTAACATATAAAGGCAAACCTATTAGAATTATACCCAACTTATCAATGGAGACACTAAAAGCCAGAAGGACATGGATTAGATGTCTTGCAGACTCTAAGAGTTCACAAATGCCAGCCTAAACTTTCAATCACCAATGCTGGAAAAAAAACAAGATATTCAATGACAAAATCAAATATAAGCAATATGTATCTACAAATTCAGCCCTATGGAAGTTACTAGCAGAAAATTTCCATTCCATGGTGGCTAAGTACACTAAAGAAAACACAGGAAATAAATAATGTCACACCAGCAAAACATGCATGTGCACACACATACACACACATACATTATTACTAACATCACTGAAAACAAAATAAAAGGAATTAACAGTCATTGCTCATTAATATTTCTTATTATTAGACTTAATTCTCCAATAAGAAAGGACAGTCTAACAGAATGGATGTGAAAGCAGGATCCATTCTTCTGCTGTATACAAGAAACACACCTTAACAACACAAATGGACCCAAGAAGCAAGCTAACATAGCAATTCTAATATCTAACCAAATAGACTTCTAACCAAAATTAATAAAAAGAGATGGGGAAGGACAATTCAGTCATCAAAGGAAAAGTTCACCAAGATGATATCTCAATTCTGAACATCTATTTCCTAAACAGAAGGGCAACCACATTTGTAAAGGAAACATTACTAAAGCTTAAATCTCACATTGAACCCCACAGATTAATAATGGGAAACCTCAACACCCCATTTTCACCTATGGAAAGGTCATCTGGGCAGAATCTAAACAACAATAATGGAACTAACATAGGAAACGAATTAAATGAACCCAAAAGATTTCTACAGAACATTTCACTCAAAACATAATAATGTCTTTTTCTCAGTATGTCACAGCACTTTCTTCAAAATTGACCAAGCAATCCATAACAAAATAAGTCTCAAACTATAAAAGAAAATTGAAATAATACCCTGTACCCTATCAGACTACTATGAATTAAAGCTGGATTTCAGCAATAGCAGAAAGCCTACAAGCTAATGGAAACTAAGCAACTCTTTACTGTATGACAACTGGGTCAAGGTAGAAATAAATATAAGACTTCAGAGAACTCAGTGAAGATGAAGGCTCAGCATAACCAAATTTATGAGACACAATGAAATCATTGCTAAGAGGAATATTCAGAGGATTATGTGTCATCATGAAGAAATTAGAGAGAGATCTCAAACTAATAACTAAACAGCACACCTGAGAGCTCTACAACTCCTACAGCTGATATACACCTTCAGCAAAGTGGCTGGATCCAATATTAACTCAAAAAACAATAAACCTACTATTTACAAATGATAAACAGTCTGAGAAAAAATAATGGATACGACATCCTTCACAATAGCCACAAGTAACATATCTTGTAATTCTAACGAAGCAAGTGAAGGACCTCTGTAGAAAAAACTTTAAGCCTTTAAAGAAAATTTGGAGAAGATATAAAAGGTGAAAAGATCTCCCATGCTTATTGATTGGTATGATTAACATAGTAAAAATGACCATATCATCAAAGGTAAACTACAGATTCAATGCAATCCCAATTATAATTTTTAACACAATTCTTTAAAGACCTTGAAAACACAATATTCAACTTAATATGAAAAAATCAAAAAAATATAAGAGAGCTAAAACAATCCTTAACTTTTCAATGGATCACCATCTCTGATTTCAAGTTGTACTATAGAGCTATAGCGACAAAACCCACATGGTATTGGAATATAAACAAACAGGTTCATCAATGAAATAGAAATGAAGATCCCAAAATAAATCAACACACCTATGGACACCTGATATTTAATAAAGTAGTCAAAATTATACAATGGAATAAATATAGCATCTTCAACAAATGGTGCAGGTCTAACTGGATGTTGGTGTGTAGAAGAATGCAAATATATTTACATCTACCACCCTGCACAAAACTCAAGTCCAAGTGGATCAGAGACCTCAACATAAAACCAGGTATACTGTACCTGATAGAAGAGATAGTTAGAAATAGTTTCAAACAAATTGACAGAATAGACAGCTTTCTGAACAGAAGACCAATCATGCAGGAACTAAGATAAACAATAAATGGGCTTATGAAGCTGAAAAGATTCTGTAAGACAAAGGACACCATTAATAAGACAAAACATCAGCCTACAGATTTTCACCAGCTACACATATGACAGAGGGTAATTTCCAAAATATAAAAAGAACTCAAGAAAATAAACATCAGGAAAGCAAATAATCCAATTTTAAAATAGGGTACAAATCTAAAGAGAATTCTCAATAGAGGATCTCAAATGGCCTAAAAGCACTTAAAAATATGTTCAACGTCCTTAGTCATCAGGAAAATGCAAGTAAAATGACTCTGAGATTCCATCTCACACCTGTCAAAATGGCTAAGATCAAAAAACAAGTGACAGCACATGCTGGTGAGGATGTGGAGCAAGGGGAACTCTCCTCCATTGCTGGTGGGAATGCAAACTTGCACAATCACTTTGGAAATCAATATGGTGGTTTCTCAGAAATTGTGAATAGATCTACCTTGAGACCCAACTATACTACTTCTAGGCATATACCCAAAGGATAGTCCAGCCTACCATAAGGACACTTACTCAGCTATATTCACAGCAGCTTTATTCATATTAGTCAAAAAACTGGAAATAACCTTGATGTCCAACATCCAAAGAATATATTTTTTAATAAATAAATGTATTTATTTGTTGCTTCAGGTTACATCTCCATCATATTGTCCTCTTTCCCTGCTTTCCAGCCCTGCCCTCCCACCCTCTACCCCCTAACCCTTCCATCCTGCTCCTCTGGAGTGGAGTGTCCCTACATAACAGTCCCTCGCCCCAGTTCAGAAGTTATATGAGGGCCAAGAGCCTCCTCATACACTGGGGGCCTACAAGGCAGTATCACCAGTGAATAGTGTCTCATTGCCAGGGAGGAAAAACTAAAAAACAAAAGTAAATAAATAAATAAATAAATAAATAAATAGTCTATGTCCATGTTCCCTTTGGTGCGTTGGTTGTAGTATAGATATCCTGTACTATATAGCTAAAATCCTACTATAAGTGAATAGATGCCATGTGCATCCTTCTGAGTCTGGGTTAGCTCACTCAGGATGAGCTTCTCTAGTTCCATCCATTTGGCTGCAAATTGCGTAATTTCATTGTTTCTGATAGCTGAGTAATATTCCATTGTGTAGATGCACCTTTAAAATATGTGGTACATTGCTGGACCGTGCTATTAATGCTGTAGTCTTCCATGTCCTGAAAGCCCTGAACTTGCTGCTCAATGGATGACTTTCTTCTCCAGAAGGGTTCCCTCCTATCTGGCTGGTCTGGTCAACCTGACCCCACACTCTCTACCTGAGGAATCTCATGCAGGAAGTTACAGGTTTAACTTCCTTTCTCCTGATAAGCAAGGACCTGGTATTCCTGGAATGTCCCTAGCCATATCTGGAGTTTAACCTTTGACACAGTTCCATGCTAACATTCTTACCCCTCCTGTTTTTAGGATAATTAGGTACTGCATCCTCCTTCTTATGATAGGACTGTGTTTTCAAATGTAAATAAATCATCCCTGACACTCCTAGCTCCATTCAGTGTTTTGCATCGACCCTGGAAACTCCCATCCATTTTTCCAGTTCTATATAACTTTCATTCACCCCAATAAAGTTGATCTGCCTCTCTGAGTTGTAACTAGGATGTTAGTTCATTGTATTCTTGGCCTTTCAAACTCTGTTTCCTGTCTTCTGCTCCCCTTGACCACAAGCATTGGTGTCCAACAGTCACAAGGAAAAAGGGAAGACCCACTGTACATTTATGCATTGGAGTTTTTACTCAGCTGTTAAAAAAATAACATTGTGAAAATTGGAGGCTAGTGGATGGATCTTCAAAAAAAGTCCTGAGTGAGGTAACCCATATTAATTGTAAAGAAAGTGATAGCCATGCTATAAACCACAGACCCAGGGAAAATAAGTAACAAGGAGGGTTCAAGGAATACATGAATCTCCCTGGGATAAAGTAAGACAATAGATATTGTGAGTGGACTAGAGTGGGTGCAAATGCGAACAGGAGGAAGCAAGTTTGGGGAATGAGGGAGAGAGTACTAGGAGAGACAAGTGGGAATTGGGATCATCTATGAAATAAGCTAGAAATCAAGTTCAATGGAAACTCTCAGAAATCTATGATGATGATCTTATGTAAGACTCCTAGCAATGAGGAACAGACCATCTCCTATAACCAGGGAAGGATTTGGACACCAACCCAGGCACAAAACTTTCAACCTATAAATTGTCCTGCCTGTAAAAGTGCTGAAGTAAAGGTGATGCACAAATTGTGGTAATGGATAACAGAGGACTGATCCAGGTTTAGACTCATGCCATGATAGGGAACCCATACCTGAAAGTACCTGCAGGGAAGGAACTAGATGCTGGATAGCCCAAAGACTTGGGATAGAAACAAACAGGAATTGCAATTTTCAAAAGTGAATAAAATTATTCACAATAATATTCTGTTACACTGGTAGATGGGAGCCTAGCATAATCATCATCAGAGATTCATCAAGCAACTGATGGAAAAAGATGCAGAAACCCACAGCCAAACCTTAGACAGAGCTCACAGAAAATTTTAGAAAACAAGGAAGAAGGAATATAGGATCAAATAGGTCAAAGGACATCACACACACACAAAAAAATGACTCACAAAATCAACTTAACGTGGGCTTATAGGGGCTCATAGAGACTGAAATGACAATCAGGGAGCCTCTATGATACTGACCTACCCCCTTTGTGTATATATTATGGTTATGCACCTCAGTCTTCTTGTGAGACTCTTAACAGAGGGAGTGAGGAGCTATTTCTGACTTATTTGACTGATTTTGGGACCCTTTTTCTCTTACTGGGTTGCTTCTTCCAGCCTTAATATGAGGGAAGATGTCTAGTCTTATTGGAACTTGAAATGCCATGTTTGGTAGATAGTCATGAAAGTCCTGCCCTTTTCTGAAGAGAAATGGAAGAGTATTTGAGAGGGGTAGACTGGGAGGGAAGAAGAGAGCATGGAAACTCTGCTCAGGATGTAATAAATGAGACAAGAATAAATTTTTAAAAATATATAAGTAATATATTTTAAATCTACCTCATGTAATCCAGAGATTTATCACATCATATCTCAACAATTTAATTCTGGGGTTCAGTGTCCTAGTTATGAAAATTTCAAAATTCTAATGTACTAATAATTAACAACACCATTGTAAACTATTGCTTTTGGAAAAAGATCTTCTAAATCTAATTTGTGCTTTTTAAAAATGTTCTGAAATTGTAACTGCACAATATGTGATATAATCAATAATTCAAAGATTTTCTCTTAATTTGATTATTAATGCCATTTCTGTATTTTTACATCTTTTTGTTTTTGTTGTTGTTGTTTGCTTGTTTCTTCAAGACAGGATTTCTCTGTATAGCTGTCCTGACTGTGCTAGACTCCCTGTGTAGACAAGGCTGACCTTCAACTCACAGAGATATGCCTTCCTCTCTCTCCTGAGTCCTGGGATTAAAGACATGCACCACCATGCCCCATTTTACATCTTTTACAAGGACATAAGTGCTTAATTGTGATTGATGAATAATATGGCAGGTGAATTACCAAACCATCTGGAAGGATATTTTGTGTTTAGTATTCTTTCACAAAGAAAGCTTTCATATTCAGTTACTTTTCATATGTAGAAATAATTTAGAGAATCATGAATAAATGACATTTTTAAAAAAATTCTTGTTTTCCTGAGGGTAGAAGCCAAGTTTTCTTCCATTCACTATACTAACTACAACTTAAAAAAATTTTCAATTGGATTTTTCTTCCACTCACTATACTAACTGCAATGTAACAAACGTATAAAATTGGATTTCCTTTGTGGCAATTTGACAGATCATCAAATAATTTCTAAAACATTTGTAACTTGAAAAATTAACATAATGAAATATTCCAATTTTCTACTAACCTTATCAATACTTTACAAACAATTTTAGCACAATTATGTTTAGAAAATCAGATAAAATTCGAATGATAACAGGAAATTTCTGGTGTTCTAAAAAGAACTGGTTAGAATATAAGAGTGGAGATGATTTTTTCACATGCAGGTGGTCAAAGAGGACTACCATCATAGTAGGTTAGTATGGTGGGCAGAGTGAGAACACACCTACTCAAATCTGTGTGGATGTATAGACCAAAGATAGTAATGGCAGCTAAACTTGAAGAAGCACATAAAGTGCTATGGGGAAAAATCTTAGAAGTACTCTAAAATTTAAATATGGTTTTATATGACAAACACAAAAACTGCATTGTCACACAGAAGAGGAACTGCTCTTCAAAAGTTATTAGATTAAAAAGCAAACCTGTGAGAAGACGGTTTTTTGGTTTTGTTTTTCTTTTTAAAGCAAGTGTACATTTTTTGGTAATGGCTACATTTCAAAAAGAAGTGGTAAAACAAGCAAAGGAATAATTAGCTAAACAAAACTACTGAACTTTAAGTTGAGCTGAGCTAATAACCACAAATGGCAAAATAGATAAATTTCACAGAATTAAACTAGGCAAATCAATTTAATAAGCAAATAGTAACAGTGAGGAAATGCATCTACCATAAAATGCCATGCAAAATTTCTGTCAAGAGAATAATTATGGGGCATACAAAGAAATAGAAATTAACAGAAATAACATAGTCATTTGGTTGTAATCTATGGACCCAGTAGGTAGTAGGGCATTAAGGCAGCAACTATTAATATATAAATATTTAAAGAAGCGTATTTGAACAATTAAATTTTTACCATACTGATTCAAAATTAACAAATAAACAAATGTATGAAATTATAAAAATACAAGATGGAAATTGTATAATTGAAACCTTTAAAAATTGAACACAAAACATAATAGAAAGGGGCCATAGTATACTAGAGTGTACAGAAAATTCAGCAAACTGACAGGAACATAGTATTGAAGCAATCTTAAGGACTAGGAAAAGAGTTTGAAATACAAATAGAACATTTAGAAATTGAAGTAACATGTCAGTTTAATAGAATGGGAATTTGGATTGTGATTATTGTGAAGTTTGGTGTGCTAGATGAAAAAGCTAAGTTTTAATAAGATAGGATAGACAGAAATAAAAATCAGTTAGCCAAGTAATTATATTAATTAGAAGAAATATATAGATTCCAAGAGGTCTAATACTTTTTAATTGACTCAAAGAAAAATACATGAACAAATTTATAACAAAGAACAATTTTAATTAATGATTAAAATCTTCCCAAATCCAACTCAAAATGCTTTGTGTGCAAAATTCTATAGCACACAGAGGAAATAATCTGAAGCACAAAATTTTCAAATTAAAAAAAAAAAGGTGTATTCCACAAATCATTTCACAAAATTTTGGTTAACAATTATAAGAATGAAATTAGACCCATAATTATCACCTTGTACAAAACTAAAGTCCAAGTGGATCAAAGACCTTAACATAAGGCTAGATACACTAAATCTACTAGAAGAGAAAGTGGGTAAAACACTCAAACTCATCGGCACAGGTGACAACTTCCTGAACATAGCACCAACAGCTCAGGATCTAAGACCAACAATCAATAAATGGGACCTCATGAAACTGAAAAGCTTCTGTAAGGCAAAAGACACTGTCATTCAAACAAAACGGCAGCCTACAGACTGGGAAAAAAATCTCCACCAAGCCCACATCTGACAGAGGGCTAATATCCATAATTTACAAAGAACTCAAGAAATTAAATGCCAAGAAACCAAATAATCCAATCAAAAAATGGGGAACAGAGCTAAACAGAGAATCCACAAAGGAGGAATTTCTAATGGCTGAGAGACACTTGAAGAAATGCTCAACATCCTTAATCATCAGAGAAATGCAACTCAAGATGACTCTGAGATTCCATCTCATACCTGTCAGAACGGCTAAAATCAAAAGCTCTTATGACAGCACATGCTGGTGAGGGTGTGGAGAAAGGGGAACTCTCTTCCATGGCTTGTGCAACTACTATGGAGGTCAGTCTGGAGATATCTTAGAAAACTTGGAATAGCTCTGCCTTGGGACCCAGCCATACCACTTCTGGGTATACATCCAAATGACTCCTCACCGAATCACAAGAAAGTTTCCTCATCTATGTTCATAGCAGCCTTATTTGTAATAGCTAGAAACTGGAAACAACCCAGATGCCCCTCAACCCGAAGAATGATTTAAAAACTGTGGTACATCCACACAATGGAATACTACTCAGGTATCAGAAACAACGAAATCATGCAATTTGCAGCTAAATGGATGGAACTAGAGAAGCTCATGCTGAGTGAGCTAATTGAGACTCAGAAGGATGCACATGGTATCTATTCACTTATAGTTGGATTTTAGCCATATAGAACAGGATAACTGTATTACAACCAATGCACCAAAGGGAACATGAACATAGACTTTTTTTTTTTTTACTGTCAATGAGACACTTTGCCCTAGTGGTGCTGCCTTGTAGGCCCCCCCATAAGGAGGCTCTTGGCACTCATATGACTGCTGAACTGGGGCGGGGGACTGATATGTAGGGATATTCCACTCCACAGGAGTGGGATGGAAGGGATAGGGGGTAGAGGGTGGGAGGGCGGGACTGGGAGGGGTGGAAAGAGGACACTATGATGGAGATGTAACCTGAAGTAATAAATTTAAAAAAAACAATTGTAAGCAATGGATGAAATATGTTTGTACACTATGACAAAGCAGAATATACTTCAGAATTGAAAAGTTTATTTAACATCAGAAAATCAGTGAATTCAGTACACTATATTTTCAGAATAAAGTAAAACAACACTTTAGTATCTTTCTTAATAGATATATAAACACAATTTAACAAAACCCAACATCTTTTTATAGTAAAAACACTCAAATGGTTAAGAACAGAATAGTACTTTCTCTACCTCATAAAATATGTTTATTGAAAACTTGCAGCTGATATCATATTAAATGGTGAAAGCCTAAATATTTTCTTACTACAATTAGGAACAATAAAGTATATTTGCTTTAGCCATCTCTGTTCTACATTGTACTAGAAATCTTTCCAGCAAACTAAGGAAGGAGAATAAATAGTAGGCATCATTATCAGAAAATAAGTAATAAAATGATCTTTGTTCATAGATGTTATTATACTATATATGGAAAATCCTGGGGAACTTCCTTACCCAAAGAATTGATTATTGATAATATGTTCAGCCGGGTAATAGCATATGGTATCAATATACAAAAACAGCTATGTTCCTGTGTACAGTAAGAGTCTCCAAAAATAATTTTTGAAGGCATTTATACTTGCAATAGCATCAAAATAATATAACTGATACTTAGGAATAAATTTAACATGATTGTTTTAGGTTCACGTATTAGAAGATTCAATGTTCTGAGACAGGAATGTCTTCTCCAAATTAATCTATATATTAAAAAAATAGACTTTACAACTTTTGTAAAAATTGACCAGCTTATATTAAAATTCATATGAAAATGCAAGGAACTTGAAGAATCAATATAACCTTGAAAGAGAAAAATGTTTGAATATTCACACTTATCTTTTACAAAATTCTCTTCATAATTACAATGATAGGATTTGGGTCTGGAAAATTATATGCATAAAACAGAATTAAAAGAGACAGGCTAATTGTCATATTTATATTTGTTATTTATTTACATTTACATTCAGTGTGTTTTGGTTAAAGGTGTTGTATCAATAAAGTAGGTAGAAGATCATGTTTTAATTTTCTAGTCTTGATTATTTTGATTATTGACTTATTAGTTACTAATACTACAACAATTGACAACTACATGCAAAAAGATGATATCTGGCCTTTATATCATACTATATACAAAAAGTAACTTGACAATAATAGGCTTGAAGATAGATGTTAAAATTATATATAATAGAATTAAATAATAACCATTTTCAGTCAGACTTTGTAGATGTAATATAATACACAAATGATGGTCCAATTTTTTAAAAAATGTTATAATTATACTTAAGCAATGTGAGAATACATATTTTAAACAAGCAAAAATGTGTCTACCACATTATCCATTATTGATCATATACCGAAAGGATTCCAGGTAATACTTACTATACAGCTATCTTCTTGTTCATAGCTCCTGTAACCACAACTGCCAGGAAATGGACAGGAGCTAGATGTTCATCATCTAATGAATGGATTTACTCTGTGGAATATTATTGACATATTAAGAAAAATAAAAACATGAAATTTGCTGGTGAATAGATGACAAAGGAAACAATCACTCAGAGTGGGGTATCCCAGACTCTGATGTTACTATCAAGTTTTCCATTATACATGTTTTGATGGTATTGTGTTAAGCATTCTAAATGTTAATTGGTCTTGTTTGATGTCTGTTACTTATATTGACTCTGATTGGTTAAATAAAATGCTGAGACCTGAGATTGGGCAAAGACAGAGAAAGGTGGGACTTCCTGAGATTAGAACAGGAAGCCTACACTTTAGACAGAGGATTAATGCATTCCAGCCAGGAGCAGCAGGAAAGAGGATTCACACCATGGGTTAGAAAAAGGAACCTCATTCCACATGGCCAGGACCATTGGCATATTGTGGAGAATGGCAGTCCAAGGGGACATATGTATATATGGGGTCATATTTGGGTAATAGAATTAAGAGCTAGCTTAGATGGGCAATGATTGCACAATTCAGGCCAAGGCTTGTTAAGATCAACATGGTGTCTGTGTGTATTTATTTTTAATGGCGGGTTAAGAATTAACAGCCACTGAACCAATTAAATATAATATAAATACCCCAAAGTAATTTAAATATGTTTTTTTTCTACAATGTTTCATTTGGAATAGAGGTCAGGAAAGTATTTAGGAACCACAGTGATGGCCTTGCAATTGAGGTGATCTAGAATGTGATGGTATAAAGGGTTAAATGGGAATTAAAAAAGGAAAACAGGGAAGTTTAAACTGCAGTAGAATAGCAAGGAGTAAAGTAGAAAAAGGATCATGGGAATAAATAGCACTGAAGACGATTCAAAAAATATGCAAAATCTACTGTTATCAAGCATTGATATATAACATAATTTTTTAATGGGGTTATCCTTCAATAGTGCAATAACTACTCTATTAGACACCAAAGACTAAACAAATATAAAACATAAATCCACTGCCAGTAGTGGGTTAGTTTCTTGAGCAGTAAATATCCATAAATCCCCAAATATGATATAGTATTGCCATTCCTCTAGGTTATCCTCCAGAACTTGAGTGTATTCTATTTGCTGAAGATATCACATACTAGAGCCATAAAATATGGAAAAAATAAGATGCAAAACCTGGCAGTTTTATCCCTACTGGCTAGCTTTCATAGTGCTAGAAGGTAATATGCAAGATACTGGAGGAGAAAAGTAATCATCAATCATATCCATCTGTAAACTCTGTGAGCTACAATAATGAGTGCCATGAAAATAAATGGCCACTTGTGCAATAGTTGCATGAAAAACATGGGAGTAACCAACCATTTTCTGATTGAATTTAAGTCTCAATCCTCAAGATAAAATGTATACCTAGCACCATTACTGGGCCAAGAACCTAGGATTAGATAGGTCATGGGCCCCGGAGTAAAATCTACAGCTATTTTCCTATTAAAATAACATATTATTAAACTATCTCTAAATGACTAATGGTTATTCCCACTGATCAATGTATCTCTCAACGCTTATCTGAGAAGTTTCTATCTGCAATGCATGGTGATTAGCATGGAGACTCACAACTGGCCAAGGTGTAGTGAAAACTCAGTCCTGAAAGGAATGTATGAATTAAACCCTTCCCAAAGCCAAGATACCTTTGTGGAAGAGACCACCAGAAAGAGTGCAACAGTCAGGGGAGCAGGATGGCTGACTGCAAGGAAACTATCTCAGGGAACATCAGTGTAGATTCACATATGTACTCACATTTTTGGGGACAGCATATGCAAAACCGGTATAAGTTAAATCCATCCAAAATTACATGGAGAGGGATATGAGAATGTAAACACATCCCTAATCATGGAGATATTGAGAGTTAGCTGATGGGATACAGAAGCAGTTTTCTCTGAAAGTGTAGTTCCTGGTAAATTGACCACACTTTAGTGTATTAGTATACATCCAAGAATATTTGATCCTGAAATGTTTTATTAAAGGGACAAAAAGTAAGTGGATAACAAGGAGGTTATATCTAGGAAGAATTGTGGTTACTGAAGCTGAATTTATTGTTGAATACTTTTAATCACAGCACTTGGGATGCAGAGGTAAGCAAATTACTGTGAGTTTGAAGTCACCTTGTCTGCATAGCCATTTTCAGAACACCCAGGACTGCATAGTGAGAAACTGTTTCAAAGAATATTACTGGCAAAAAAAAAGTGAATGAAATGATTCCTAATGATATTCTACTATACTCTTAGATTGGTGCCTAGCCCAACTGTCATCAGAAAGGCATCATCTAGAAATAGATGAAAGAAGTTGAAGAGATTCACAGCCAAACACTAGGCAAAGCCAAGAATGAATTACAGGAGAAGGAAGGATTCTAGGAGTCAGAGGGGTTGATGACCCCATGAGAACATATCCCACAGAAACAACTAAGGCAGGCTTAAAGGGGGTCACAGAGAGTGAAGCAAAAATCAGACTCTGAATGGGACTCTGTATGAGTCTGAACTTGGTCCTTGAATATGCATTATAGTTGTGTAGATTGGTGTCCTTGTGGGATCCCTAACTCTGGAAATAGGGGTTTCCTCTAACTCTTTCTCCTTTGCTTCAGTTTTCTTCCTACCAGGTTACCTCATCCAGACTTAATATGAAGGTCTATGCCTAGTCATATTGTAAATTGTATATGCTCAGGAGTGGTACAGCTGGGTCTTGAGGTAGAACAATTCCCAATTTTCTGAGAAAACATCAGATTGATTTCCAAAGTGGTTGTACAAGTTTGCATTCGCACAAGCAATAGAGGATTGTTTCCCTTTCTCCACATCCTGGGCAGCATTTGCAGTCACTTGAGTTTTTGATCATAGCCATTTTAACAGGTGTAAGATATAATTTAAGGACAAGGCCAGGTTCCCACCCTAGCATGCTGTAGAACTGGGTAGCTTAGGCCATATGGTTCTGGATTTATGAAGAAGAATTCAAGAGTAAATGGGTTGTGGAGTCTTTCTCTAAGCATAAGGAAAGCCACTGCTGAGTTTGGATGATATTGGTCCCCATAGGCTCACATATATGAATGGTTGGTTCACAGTTGGTGGAATACTTAGGAAGGATTAATTTATGTGGAATTTTGGAGGAGATGTGTTATTGTGAGTACACTGAGGTTTCAAAACCTATACCAGGTCTCTCTCTCTCTCTCTCTGTCTCTCTCTCTGTCTCTGTCTCTGTCTCTCTCTCTCTCTCTCTCTCTTTCTCTCTCCTTCTCAGCTACTAGTTCAGCACCATACCTGCCTTGCCACTGTCATGTTCCTCACCATGATGATCAAGAACTAACCCCCTGAAACTGTAAACAATCCCCAATTAAATGCTTTCTTCTATATGCTGTCTTTCTCATGGTGTCTCCAAATAGCAATAGAATAGAATAGTAAGTAAATACGTTAAGTATATAAATAAGTAAGTAAGTAAATAAGACACATAGTCATGGAGAGAGAGAGAGCACTGAATATACACATGCTGAATATTTAGACAACATTGGGGCTTGGGCTATGAAGAAAGTGATTTTAGTTTTGCATGTTTGCCATCTGTGGATGCACGCACAAGTGCATTTGTATTTGTAAATCGGGGAGCTCTGAAATGACTGATAATCTGTTTGGATCACAGACTGCAATGCTCATTTTGGCCTACAGCAGAGCCTGATAATGAAAAACAGAGAAAATTGAAACGTGTGTGTGATATTGATGCTGACAAACATTTGGTCCTGCTCAATTTACAGCCCACATATAAACAGATATATACACATATACAATGAGTTAACATAACCATATGACCTACACTAGGGAACCTAGTATACAGTTAATAACTATACTCATATTCCAGGCATTATTGCTGCTGTACACTAACCATACTTTATCCAATCACGTCATTGAATCCACAGATCTCTGTGTTAGGTTTAGTGTTAGCATATATAGCATAGGGAACTTGGAATAAGGCGGGACTTTTAAGATAAAAGACTTCATTGAAAGTGACATGTCCTTGGGAACTCACCAAGGACCAGGACTTCTTTGATCTTGGGGCTGGGGGAAGGATATGCCCCCTGGGGTGCCTGCCCTCCAGAGAAGGTAGAGGTCTGTTGTCATTTAGCAGCTCTCTGCGAAGGGCATCTGAATGACATGCCCTGAGGCACCTGCCCACAGCTAAGGACCGCCTGTGAATTCAGGCCCCTCTGCAAAAAGCTTTTTTGAAAAAGACTGAGGCCCCGGAACTATAAAAGTGCACAAAAGCTTCTGCCTACAGGTGAAGATATACAAGGCAGGATCCAGGTGAATGCTGGGCGGGCTCTCTCTCCTGTTCCTGATTCACTCAAGGTTTTCCTCCACCTGCGAAAAAACATGCATCACAATCTCATCAGAAAGTTTCACCTTCTGATGTTGACCCGTTTCCGGTCTGAAGAGGAGAGGGATTCCCCCTGAGATTCAGGAGTGCTCAAGACGGGTAGCTCCTGGAATTCTGGCCTTTGCAGGCCATAAGCATCTGAATCGGTGAGCCACCTGGGAAATGTTCATGTGTTAATTGGTCTTAAGACCACAAGGGGACGAAGGAAATTCAGAGACTTTAAGAGACTTTAAAACTGAAAAAATTGTATGAAGACCATCCATCAGGACCCACGCACAGAGAAAAATATCCTTTTGAGAAACCTTAGGTTAATGTTAAATGTTTGTATTATAGATACTAAGAAGTTTTAGGTGTTAGGTTTCAGAGTTAGGGTTTGGGTTTAGGATTTAGGAATTTTATAGACAATTGTTAGGTAATTGTTAAGTATTGATAAATATATGTGTGATAAATAAAAATTTACTGTTACAGATCTCATTATAAGTAACCATTTTTTAAAAATAAACAATGATAGATATTTTCTCCATCAGCTTTTCCTCAAAATCAAGTGCTTAAAAAATAACATTCACTCTATTTACATTCACAAGGTTGGTCACCTTCAATATTGCATCATAAATAATGTTGAGCTTTATGAGACCCCATTTTTCTCTGAGGATTCAAAGAGTTGCAGGAGAAATGGGCATCATTTTCTTCAGCGGTGTTGCCAGTGCTTAATTGTCCATGCTACAATAAATATCCCCTCTTTCATGCTGGGAGAAATCTGAATTAAACTCTGTAGATTTCTCTCTCTCTCTCTCTCTCTCTCTGTCTATCTCTGTCTCTCTCTCTCTGTCTCTCTCACACACACAAACACACACACGCAACACAAATAACATAAAAGAGGAAGAATACAAAGAAGACTTTCAATCAGAAAGAGACAAAAGATGATAATTGAGGGTGAATATACCATATACATATATGATATTGTTAAATAAATACAAATGTAAGATTCAAGTATGTATTTACTAGTGTCACATTACTACATAAGCATTTGTTGTTAACTTATATGTCAAGAAGCATAATGTGCAGTTAATAAAAATGAAGGCACTTTTAAACTGTATTTTTTATAGTTATACAATTCCTTTTTATAGACAGTTATTTTTATGTAACTATTAAATGCACACCATATCTACTACTGTGTACAGTAGTAATTAGAGAAAAAATATCAGATCCCTGTCATGAATATTTGTTCCCACAAAAATATCATTTTGATGTCTGAAGAATACTTTTTCATCCTTGAGTTATCCATATATGAAATTCATTCCCTGCTTTTATATTTTCTAATACTGATTTTTACAGTAGTATTTTCACAGTTATATTCATTTTTCCTGTAGCTTAGGCAGGTATTAGGTGAATAGTGACTTTGTTGATTAATGTGGTGTTTAGGAGAATGTATTCTTTGATGTTTAAAGATCACCCTCATTAAAAGAAGACTGAAAAGCTCAATGTGATCTATGATGTCATATTCCTTTATTTTTGATATTTTGTTGCTTCTAGTTAGTACATTATATGGAAATTAACAAAGAAAGCCATAAGAAAGTAATCATAAAATGTTTTGTTACATTATTTTTCAAATAATCAACTAGATTCCCAACATTTTATATTGAGTAATTTGTCTTTAGATTGCTGTTTTGTGACATTGGTTTTATTACATGACGAAATCTTTGGAAACACATAATATCCATCAAATTGCTCCTTTAAAAAGAATTATTCTTAAAATATTTATAAAACTTTAAAACATGGTAAGTTAAATACTTCATTAATACAATTTATTTTTTGAAATGCTTCATTTATTTTGTTTTTGTAGGAGCAGTAATCAAATCCAGAGTTTTATACCTGATAGGCAAATATTGTCACTTTTAATTCATCAGTAAAAATACAACAAAAAACCTACAGATTTAAGTATCTGTGTGGCATGTTTTCTTGGAATATTACAAGTATATAGTTATGTGGCCTAGTTAAATTAAATGGTGTTCACTTTTTTTTGAACCTCTACGTCTTTGATAGCTGTTTGAACCAGTTTACATTCCTGTAGGCAAAGAATAAAGATGACTCATATCATTTCAGTATTTCTTATTTTTTGATTCTTTAATGATAGCATTTCTAAAAGAGGTAAGATGAAATCTCAAAGAGGTTTTGTGCTTTCTTGGTTAATATGAATGCCAGACATTTTATAAATCCTCATTGATTTTTCTAAAAAGAAAATCTGTTTAGTTCATTACCTCATTTATTTAGTAGACTATTTGTGAGGGTTTTATTTTTTTGGATTGTTAAATTAGTGGTACCATATATGCTGTGGATATTGATCCTTTGTCTGAATATAGCTTGCAACAATGTTTCCTTCATTTGGTAGGCTGTTTCTTCACTTTAGTAATTACTTACTTTTCTTCGAAGGTTTTTAATTTCATGTAACCCCTACTTTGAATTTAGGCAATAATTTTTCGTGCTCCTCTTCAGAAAACTCTTGAAAAAAGCTAGATTTTGAAGCATGTCCTCTATCAGTTGCAAAGTTTCAGGTTTTATATTAAAGTTCTTGTCAAAAATTAGATAACTATATTTCAGGCCATTTTCTTCATCTTCTATTGCATCACATTGGGCAAAATGTCTGTTTTGTGCCAGTATTTTCCTGTGTATTACTAAAACTCTGTTGTATAGTTTTAGAACAAATATTGGCATGATATATCTAGCAATATTTGTTTTGCTAATGACTACTTGACTATTCCATTATTTTTTATTTTGTTTGTTTCTTTGTTTCAAAACAAATTTTCTAAGTATTTTTATTCTAGTTTTGTGAAGAATATAATTGTATCTTAATGGGAATTACACTCAATGTATATATAGACATGTTTACATTGTTTCTGCTAATCTAAAGTCATGGGAGGTCACTTCACTTGTACAGTACTTTTAATATTTTAGTGTCTTAAATTTTTCATTGGATAAATTTTCAATCTCCATTGCTGAACTTACTCCTAGTTATTTTACCGATGCTTAAGCTTGAAACCAAATCTGAGCATGTGTTTTTTCCTGATTTCTTCCTTGATTTTCATTATTACTATAAACAAATTCAATTGATTTCTCATGATCCTCCTGCCTCAGGTTCTTCAGCACATCCTAGTGGCATACAACTGTCTCTACTGATTTTTGCATGATTATTTTGTGTTCTGCTAATTTGCTGAAAGTGTTTATCAGATCTGTTTTTTTTGGGGGGGGGTGTTGGTGTTGTTTTTGAAGTCTTGAGTGGCTTTTAAACATAAGAAAATGTCATCTGCAAACACTTATCTTTTCGTTACTTCTTTTCCTATCTCTATTTCATTCCCTTGTCTTATTGTTTTTGCTAAGACTTCAAATACAATATTAACTAAGAATATTAAGAAAAAACAATTTTATTTTCTTTTTATTTTAGTAGAACTGCATAAATCATCCAATATTTGTTAAATGTTTAATGCATATATATTTTTGTATGTACACTTTATTGCACTGAGATATGTTCTTTCTATTACTAATTTCTTCAAGGACTTTTATAAGAAGATTCATTGAACATTAACAAAGGCCCTTACCCTATTTATTGAAGTATCCATGCATTTCCTGCCTTTATGTGTTTTAAAGTTATATATCACACTGATCAATGAACATATCTTAGAGGTACTTATTGATTGACTTTCATTTTCATTTGATTCTAAGAGCTTTTCAATTTCCTTCCAGAATTCTTCAGTGACCCACTGTTTACTCAGAGGTGAATTGTTCTGTCTTCAATTATTTGTATTGTTTCATTAGTTTCATTGGAATAGATCTCAAGGACTATTTTCTCATGTTCTGATATGATACAAGAAATTAATCTAATTATTTGTATTTATTATGACTTGTTTTGTGACCTAATATGAACTTTATTTTAGAGAAAATAGATTAAGTTACCTTGATTTCATATTCTACATCTGTTGGATGGAGTACTGTATAAATCTCTAAGTAAACTTTACTTGAAGTAGTATTTTTATTTTAATAATAATTTATTCTTTGAAACTTTCACATTTAGTTTGGTTTCTGTGACAAAAATTGGTTTCTGTTTCTGTGATAAAACACTGACCAAAAGCAACGTAGGAAGGAAAGGATTTATTTGGGTTACGCATTCTTATAACAGATGGTCAATGAGGGAGTTCAGGACAGGAATTCAAGCAGGAGCAGAGAAAAAGACCATGGAGGAAAGCTGCTTTGTGGATTGCTTTTCATGGCTTGCTCAGTTTGGTTTCTTCACCTGGGGCAAACTGCCCAATGTGGCACCACCACAAAGTGTTGGGCCTTCCCATGCTAATCATTAATCCCCTTTAGTTATTCCTCTTTAAAGCACAAAAGGACACTTTAATTTTGTCATGTTTGACTGAGAGCTTGAGCCTTGCCCTCCTGACCAAAGCTTCTGTGTGTTGTCCCTGAGGAAATATTTCCAAGAAGATTTCACTTAATGATGCTGATCTCTTATTAATCACAGCTGTTCTTCAGTCTCAGCTAATGAATATCAGTAATCTCAGCAAGGCCAAAGTTTTGCCTCAGGGGTGCTGCTCTCTTGTTAATCACAGTTGATTGTACAGCTTAGCTCTATGTGAGCAGAAACCACAGATACATAATTTAAAATATCATATGAATAGCTTTGAAAGAATCTTTGAGAAACTATCAAGATTCCCTCTGAAAGTTAACAAACCATACCTTCATCATCTACATTTCTTTGGTATTTCTATTTTTGAAAGTTCCCACAGAACACACAGCATTGAGGATTAACCACTAAATACTCAAGGCCTCTTCCAACTCAAAGTTCCAAAGTCCTTTCACTGTCTTCCCAGGAAACAATATGGTTTAGTCTGTCTCAGTAATACTCCATGCTCCTGGTACCAATTTTTCTCAGTTTGGTTTTCTTTTGATGTGATAGAACACTGAACAAGAACTCTGCTTCGAGGTCCTTGCCTTGAGCTCCTTCCTTGGTTTCCTTTGATGATGGACTATAATGTATAAGGTAAGATAAACATTTCCCTCTCCCAAGTTTTAATATTAAGTTTTTTTATTATTATCACAGCAACAGAAAAACCAAACTGGAACATTTATACATTATACAAGGTATGTTGCTCATATCCTTTCACTATTATCCTCCTACAACTTTCCTTAGTGCTTCTTATACATCAATCTGACAACTTCATTGAGTCATTTATTTTACTTGTTATTAATAACTCCTGAGTACAATTATTACTCCCAGTATATGCATGGGTGGTTGGCCATCGACAGAGGCATGAGCAACCTACCACTGGCCCTGTCCCAAAAGAGAATTCTTCCCAACCCCTCAACAACCACCAACTAACAATAGTGATATACATAGTGCCACAAGAAGCCCTTCCTCAGTTCATGATTAAATACTGACTTGATCTTATGAACATCTTGTACAGGTAAACATAGCTACTGTGAGCTGATGTGTCCAATAGTCATATCCTGTCCAAAAGTTAGCATTTCAGAGCTCTCCTCCCCACCCACCAACTTTTAAATTCTTTCTGCTTACACACACTCTACATTCTAACTTACACAGTACCAGAACATACATGCAGATTGTTGGTCTAGAAAACACTTCAGTGGTCTCATGAAGTCCTAGAACTTGCATGCTGCAATATTGAACAGTATGACAAAATGTGCCTACTAGTTCAATAGTAATAACTATGGAAATGTTTTAGTTACCGTTCTAGTATTGCTAAGAAATACCATGACTACATCAACTTATAAAGGGAGGCATTTACCTGGTGTCTTTATTACAGTTTTACAGGGTTAGTCCATGACCATTATTGTGGATTGTGGATTGTAGAGAGAAGACATGGATGGTGCTGGAGCAGTAATTGAGATCTTTATATCCAGATCTGGAGAAACAGAGAGAGAGGGAGACAGGGAGAGAGGGAGGGAGGGAGGGAGAGAGAGAGAGAGAGAGAGAGAGAGAGAGAGAGAGAGAGAGAGAGAGAGATTGGAGTGGGCTTTTGAAATGACAATCCCACTTCCAGTGACACATCTCCTCCATCAATGCCATACCTTTCAGTTATTTCCTATCAGTTCCACTTCCTAGTGACTAACCTTTCAAATATATGAGTCTGTGGTAGCCAGTCTCACTCAAACCACCATAGGGAGTTACCAACCACTTTTTGCATGGATGTGAGATCTATTACACAAGGGTTATTTCATTTCTAGAATGCTAAACCTTGTCAAACTCCCAAAAATGTGGTGATCGTAGGCTACAAATGAGCAACCTGCTGAGGTTTCAATAAATGTCTATGCTCTGTTTATCTTCTATTCAAAGATTTGTGCTATTTTAACTTTGGTTACAAAAGCTTCTTTTCTCTCTACAAAGATTCCACCATCCAAGACTTTAAGGAGGAAGGGGCATATCTTAGTTACTTTTCTATTGCTGTACAGAGATATCATGACCAATGCAACTTTTAAAAGAACTCATTTCATTGGTGGATTACTTATAATTTCAGAGGGTGAAACCATGGGCATCATGGAGGGGAACAAGCCAGATTGCCCTGGTATGTGATTTTGAAACCTCAAAGCAATCTGGCTTGTTCTCTTCCTATCAGTTCCACTTCCTGGTGACTAACCTTTCAAATATATGAGTCTGTGGTAGCCATTCTCACCCAAACCACCATAGGGAGTTACCAACCTCCAGGGGCACCTCTTCTCCAACAAAGCCACATCTCTTAATTCTTCCTTACTTGTCCACACACTGGGAACCAAACATTCAAATATGTGACCCTAAAGGGGCCACTATCACTAAAATAACTACAGTGCAGTAAGAATCTATGCTGTACTTTAATCCAAATATCTTTATTTTAGGTTGGACAACCCACATAAAGATGAGAATTTGGTGTTGAAATTACCATTATTATTAAGTCAAGAACTTAGTTAAGTCATCAATGCCTTTTATGTTAATTAATGCTGATTTTAGAAGATCATTTTTTAGTTCTGATATATTTATAACTGTTGTAACTTTTTGGTTAATTGTTCCCTTTATGAATATGTAATCATTTTAATACGTTTTGAAAATGTAACTGTATCATTTATACCTTTCTTTTTCTCTATATAAGCTCTCCAATGTACCCTTCTTGCACAAATTCATATTCCCTTTCTTAAATTGTTCAAATACTTTTATTTATTTATGTATTTAATAAATACAATCTGATCAGTCTGTATAATGTTACTTATATGTGTATGTTTTCAGGGATGAACATTTGGTATTGGATAAGCAGTTGTTGTGATCTTCCATTGTGGAGCCTGACTGAATCCATCTTGTAAAAAGATTCCATTTTGTATTAAGTTTGACTCAGAGTTGACCTCCAAAAGAGACTCCCTTGCATATGCTACAAAAAGGTATCTATTTCTATAATGACAAATGATATACTACTTGGGACTTTGGTTCTTTTTCTCCTGGTTATGTTTTATGCTCCTTATATGATTATTGCTTATAGTCCTTTGAACTTTTGTTGGAGATAGACCACTGACATGTTTAAAGACCCATGATTGGATCTCTCTATGACCTAGAGAAAGGGAGAAATGTGGAGCCTTACTTAATCCATCTTGAAAAAAGATTCCATTTTGTATTTTTTAATATTTATTTATTACTTCAGGTTACATCTCCATCACAGTACCCTCTTTCAACCCCTCCCAGTCTCACCCTCCAACCCTCCATTTTGTATTAAGTTTGACTCAGAGCTGACCTCCAGTTACAGAACAACAACAAAATGTACCGGACCTTGTATTCCAGGGGTGTTTCCTCATCATCACCAGACAGCTCACTTGGAGAAAGTACCCAAAAACCCAAACAAACTTTCTGATGGTCAAGCTGACTGCAACGGGTTATTCAGTAACAATGAGCCAATCAGAAATGGACATGACTAGATACCCAAATGTCATCCAATCATATGGTAAAGAACCTGCCTCTTTGTCTGAGTCTCTATATAAACTCTGTACTTTTGGGTCTGGGAACTCTCAACTCAAACTGCTGTGTCAGTGAGTGTTAAGAGTCCATGCTGGGAACTTGAATAAACAACCCTCATGTATTTACATCAGAGTTGGCTCCTGGGTGGTCTTTGGGGTCTTGAGAACCAAGCAGAACACGATGAGCAAAATTATTTCTCTATCTTTCATCATTGCTTAGTTGCCTACAATTCTTCGTCTTGGGTTGAGGTCTTGTGAGCTTTTTCCTTCCACAAAATTATATAAGAAAAAAATTCAAACCTAGAAAAAGCCATGGACATCTAAAATCGATATACAAATATACATAATAAAAAGCTTCTGAATGATATGTTATAATCAAGAGTTCAATATACAAATCAAAGATATGTTGCTAAAATTGTAAGGTGATAGTCTCAGCTCATCTACAAAGGCAAAATACATTAGAAAAGTATCATGGCCTGCATGAACAACTCTAATAGACAAGGAAACATGGAAGATAGCATCAATAGACATGTTATAGTGAAATTTTCTAGTATAATTTCATTTAATAAATTATTTATGCTTTTAAATCTTATATTATATCCTACTTTGTAGATTCTCAGGTTTATTCTTTTATTTTCGTTATTTTAAACATATCTTAGATATCTTGAAAACTTGGGTTCTCTTCGCTTTTTCTTCATATATATCTAAAAATATTATTATCTTGGTATTGTTATCCTCCATCCAATATATTAGTTTTTCTCTTTGTTTTGATTTCTTTTCATGATACTTTTCACATGTAGCTGGGGCTGTGTTTGGCTTAATTTTTTCTAAATATGTGATTATCTTTATCTTTGTACTTTTGAAGTATCCTAGCATTACCTTATTGAGTTTCTGACACTCTTATTAGTCTTTCTTTGAAATAATCTAAATCATAATATAAATTTTGAAGTATTGTAGTCTAAGCTGAAAATATAAATGCAGTATCAAGTACCTTTATTTTCTATAACATTTTTGGTTATTTATTTTTCTTGCTTGTTTTACTTTGGGGAAGTTATTTAATCTTATCTTAGAATAAACCTCCCAATAATATAAAATGTTATATATGCTCTTCAGTGGTTTTTTTACAGATTAAATGAGGTGTTATCTATGAATTTTCTACAATGCTAGAAATATAATGATTAAATAAAATGTTGCTATCATCAGTTTGTGTCTTCTATCTTCATTTTTCTATGTATGTGTATCCAGCTTGAAATAAATACATCCTATTCAATGGATATAAAGTGTAACCTTTTAAATAATGCTAAGTTATTTTTCTTTCTTTAATTGAAACTTTAAAATAGAGACTTTTCAAGTTTATTTTAGTATTTTATATATAATCTTTGCAAGTTATCTTATTTATAATTGTTATCATTAAAATTTTCAACATTTCTAAAGGACATATTTTATGACTAAAAGTTAATTAACATTGGAGCTGGTTATACAGTAAAGTTTATAAATTGATTGCTTTGTAAGCAAGAAGATAAGAATTTCATACCCAAAACTCAGAGAAAAATGCTGAGTATGGTAAAGTGTGGTTGTAGTCGCAACACTAGGGAGGCAGAGAAAATTCCTGCAATGTGATCCTCCAGTATAGCACAATTATGAAGTTCAGGTAAATGAAAGATGCTGTAGGAGGTTGATAGGATTCCTAAGGATGATATCTGAACTTCTCCTCTGGCTCCATAGTCACACATGCACATATTTACTAAAAGGATTATTTAAGGTCAGTGATATGACACAACCAAAAAAAAAGTCATACAAGCTTGATAACTAGTCTCTGGCCACCATAACCCACAAAAAGCTACATATCATTTAATCATGGCACTCTTAATATTCTGGTGGGAGGTGGACATAAGAGAATTCCCTGAAAGCTTATGAGTTAATTTACCTGGAATATACAAAGTGGCAGAAACAGTAAAATAGACTCTATATCAATAAGGTGGAAGGAAAGATATGTATCCCAATAGTTGTCTTCTAACATCAACACATGTATCACTCACGCAATTAAAAAATAATAAAGAGTCATTTGTTCTACATATATTCTTGGCTTTGTTTGTTTGTTCATTTGTTGTTTTTTTTATGGACTGGTTCTGCTATCCTCAATTTTAAGACTAAGTGGGGCTGGGAAAATGGCTCATAGATCTCTTGAGAAGACCAGAGTTCAGTTCCCAGCACTCACATAGTGGCTTACAGCTGTCCTTATCTTTGGTTCTAGGGGATCTGGTGAACTTTTCTGACCTCTGCAGGTAATAGGCATGTATCCAGCATACTTTTATATATGAAGGCAAATAGTTCATACACATAAAATAAAGGTAAATTAATCTTTCAAAATAAAATTATGAACTCTCAAACCTCTATATGTGTCTTGCATCCTGAAGCATATTGAACATACATATGCCAACTGATAGCAAGATATATTAAGCAATGCACTGTTTATAGAGAAGCTGTTTTATAACATTTTGTATGAAAGTACAAAAACAAAAATTTCTAATTTTCACAATCATAATTTATATGCATTGATAGTGTAAATACTTTAAAAGTAATTTCCATGTTGTCTCAACAAAAATTTTACTGCTTTATCTGTTATGAAGATTTATGCACAATGGTTAAAAAATGTTACAGTTTACTGTAATTACTAAAGTGAAAGCTTAGTCATATATTCCTTTTTATGTGAGTGGATATAAAAATCCTAAGTTTATAAAGAAAGATAATTCCTTTCTCAGTGACTAGAGATTTTGTATATCTGTATGATCTCAAAATGTAAAATGTTCCCTCAGGTTTTCCTAAATTAACAACCTAGAGATTCAATTCTGCCATTTCAAGCTGCATCTGATTAAGTCCTTATATTACAGAGATTTAGACATCATCCACCCCCATTTCTTTTGAACGACTGTATCTAGTCATTATTTTTGTGAAAAAAAATCAGTCTTCTTCTAGACTATGACATACACTCCCAGTTTCCTGATCTTACATTGAAGATGTGAGAGGCTTTTGGAGGAAGACAGAAAGAATCACTCTCATATTATTTTCACCAAATACATAAAGAACAGCAGAGGGGCTGGAGTGATGGCTCAGAGGTTAAGAGTACTGGCTGTTCTTCCAAAGGTCCTGAGTTCAATTCCCAGCAACCACATGGTGGCTCACAGCCATCTACATTGAGATGAGATCTTGTGCCCAGGCTTTATGTAGAGCAAATACTGTATACATAATAAATTAATAAATAAATGATAAAAAAAAGAAAAGCAGAAGCAGACTTTAAGTACTACTTGTATTTAGCAGTTTGTTTAAATTTCTATACTCTTTATTGAGGTTCAAATTATATTAGTCCTTATGTAACTTACTTCTATAGAAGATAATTAGGCAATACATTATAATGTTTATGCTCAAGCATAAAAATTATAGAGTAACATTACACTGTGATAAGATTTCATTTTGAGTGTTTGTTATGGAGGTGACATTTCAATGATATTATTCTTATTGTTTATAAAACTCAAGTTAAATATAAAGGCAAATTTTGAGGTATGTGTGCATGTTTGTGTTCATCATATAAGTTGGAACAGGTAGACATCTGGTGTCTTCCTCAGATACTTTCTACTTAAATTTAAATTACTTTGTCCTTTTTGGAGAGCAGTCTGTCTGCAGTTGAAGCAAGGAGTTTTTACATGCCAAGAGATAGGCTTGCCACTAATTCAACCATCTCACACTGGAGATTCTTCGATGCTCATCTTCTACTTGGAGTAGAATAGGGGGTGCTGTCAGGAGCTGATATGTCACGATATCAAAAAAAAACCCTTAATTTAAGACCACATCTTTGAATGCCATATTCTGCAGATCTCTTGGGGTTTTTGAAGATGCCCTATCTATCTCTTGTATTTAGATAAGCAAATGTTGCTCCTCTCTTAACAACTTGATTACTGAGTAGCTTAGAGAATATATGTGATAGACTGTTGCTTGTCTCTTAACAACTTGATTACTGAGTAGCTTAGAGAATATCTGTGATAGACTGTCATAGTAGCTAACAAGGTGACATGCATGCATGACTAGGAGTTTGTTTTTCTTAACTATCCTAAATAGTTTAAGATGGTTGGTATCAAGAGGCCAGAGCTTCACATTTCATTTTTAAGTATCTCTAGGTACGATACCATTAGGAAGTCGACAGCCTAGCTCTGCCAAGACAGGGTAGGTTAGTCCTTCACAATCCCTGCTCTACAATAAATGTCTGTCAGAGAAACAGGACCAAAAGGCTGAAGACTGATGCTGGAATGTATGGAGAGAAAATGGGATCTGTCCAGGTAGTCACTGGTTTGCCATTTCTTAGTATTGGAAGCTGCAGGCCCTGTACTTCCTTTATAATCAGATATATTTATCCTTCTCAGCTCTCTGAGGTGGTTGAAGAATAGACAGCTTGAGTCTCATAGCTAAATTTTGAATTGTTTAGGAATCAAGAGGGTGTTCTAGATCTAAGAAGATGATTATAATAGTGATACAAGTTAGTACGAAAGCTAAGTCAGTTATAGAACTTTAAACTCATGGAGATGGTTAGAAGGTAGAAGGTTAAAGTCAGGGGCCAAATATGTATGAACTGGACATTGGGAAGGTATACTGGGCCATTTAACTCTCATAAATGTGGCATATTTAATTCTACTGTTTTGTATAGAATTTACTGTTATAAGAGAAAGAACCATTTGTTGGATTGAAAAGGGAAGCTGTTGGGGGGAAGAGGGTGGAAGGGTGGGACAGGAAGGGGGAATAGGGAAAGGTTTGTGACTGAGATGTAACTTGAAGAAAAAAAATAAAGTACTTATATAAAATTAAAAAAAAATAAAATAAAATTACTTTGTCTAGGCCATACAGCACCAAAGATACACCTGTCTACCTTCTTAATCTCTGAGGTAACAAATGAGTGCCACATCCTTTATATTTTTAATAATGATATTTTTATTCATTTATTTTTATATATTTGTGTGGGAGGACATTTATAGCCCTGGAAATTCAGTTAACAGTGGTTGTGAGCCAACTAATGTGGGTACATAACAGGCATCCTATATCCAGAACTAAGATTTTAATGTAAAAATCTATGATTTCTTAAAACAGTGTTAAACATCCATGGAAAATAAATATCATGGTGACCAGATGCTCCTTAAACAACCATTGATTGCCCAGAAGACAGTAAGACCCTATTGCTGAAGACACTGAACACCCTAAAAACAGAGTATAGGAAACCAACCTGGATATGAGCTAAAAAGATTCCTCCTAGATGTTTCATTCATAGTGTGAGAAATTAATGTAAAGGCTATTGTGAGACAAAGGTAAGCAACAAAAAAGTTCCTTATGCTTGCAGAATGAGAGGTTTACTCACAAATATCTCCCCCAAATTACTTATTTTTTATGGAAATGTATACTGAATATAGGGATTATCCTGGACACCCTAAGATCCTGGTGTGAATGAAAAATAAGGACAAAGCCATCTGAGTGAGCACCAGTATTCTAACAGAAATATAGAAGCATATAGTTGTAGGGTTTGCATTTTCAAGTTGATGACATTGTTTAAAATTTTGATGTTTTGTTTTACCAAAGTGTTTACATTATCTCCTCAAATTTTAATTTTTTATTTTCTAATTTTTTATATTTTAATATGTACACGGATATCCTTGAGTGGTCTCAGAGGACCTGAAACTCACTATATAGAACCTGAAATCCTCAAACTTGAATTAATTCCCTGTCTCTGCCTCTAAAGTCCTGAAATTTGGGATTACATTAAATTAATTAAATTCCAGATTAAGAGTTTTATATCTTCATTATCCATTTTTGAATATACATTATAGAGATATATTATGAAATTATATACCTTCTTCAAATTTCGATAATACTCATTAATGACATATATTTTAAATGGAGCATCAAATTGATTCTTTTATACATTATATTTTTGTACTTTATAATTTCTCAACATCATGATTTTTCTAATATGCAATGTTAGTAAGTCATTTTATGTTTATTTCTAAGAGTCTTCCAGCTTTGAAGTAAGACTCAATTTTCATATTATATACAATACTTTTTAAAACACATTTTCTTACCATTTTATTTTAAGTTTATAAATGTTTTTAGTTGTTTTGTCTGAGGAGGTCAGAAGAGAATATTACATCTCCTGGTACTAACATTCCAGAGGATTGTAAACTGCCATGTGTGTACTGGACATTGAAACCAGGTCCTCTGGAAGAGTATTCACTTCTCTAACCACCAAGTAATTTCTCCAATCATATGCATTCTTCTTGTCTTAGTTCTTTTTTCTTTTAGTTTTCTTACAAAATTAATTTGTCTGTTAGTGATAGGAAGGATTATGGTATATTCTGTCATGGATTTCAAAGGAAGGAATGTGTTTTTCCTGATAATTTTAATAAAATTTGAACTCTTTATACATGGCACAGATTATTTGTTGTTTCCTCATTAAAACCTTAACACACACACACACACACACACACACACACACACACACACACACCTTAGAAAATGAAGTTAGCAGAAAAAGCAAATTGACTTAAGAAGACTACACATTGTGTTAGGACTAATGTGAAATTGTATTTCTGTACTGTATTGCTATGCATGTTTGTGGGTCACACTGCTTGTGTAGCTGTGTATATTTTTATGTGTATTTTACAGGCTTCTCCCTTCAGTTACCAATGGCAGTCATTGCAAATATTATGCTAATAGTGTAGTAAGGACAGTAACAATTATATACTAATAACATAACTTACATATTTACAAGATAAGTTTAATTAGATTTATTTTCATGTATTGGTTGATGAAAATTCATTTGGCTTTTCTTTGCAACAATTGTGTAGGTTAAATAATTCTTAGTAAAATGCCCACAAATAAGTAAAAACACAGTTTCAAACAAATGGAACTATGTGACTCTGGGCCCATTGCTTTTGACCTATTTAAGCTAAATTGTATTTCATCAAACAAATAACTTTTTGCTTCAAAGTTGACTGAATAAAAGAAATTGTCTTTGAGTTTCAGAAGTCTTACCTAATTGGCATTTCAGATGAACTCGGCTTTCCTAGTGTTTAAATAAAGACTTTTTTTTTTCTCCATTTAAGTACTAGCATGGGCAAATAATTGTTGAAATCACAGAATCATAAGCAATTTATTAGTGAGAAAAATGTTCTTTTAAACTTCATTCTTTCACACAAACACACAATCTATGTAAATTCAAACTTTCTTGCAATTCAAGTAAGCTTCTACAAGGGAGGAATAAGCCTCTTAACAAGATTGAATTTGCTATTGTGCATGTTATAAGCTGAACAAACAGAGATTGTGGAAGACTCTGTTCATTCATGTGCCTCCTTTAAAAAAACAAATACCAGTTTAATATAAATGGAAATGAGGGCAACATTAGTGTGAACACAAATCTTGATCCATTGTAACCTAATAATAAAAGCAATACATTTTTTGAGGTTGGATAAATGGATAACATATATTTTAGAATCTTAATCATCACTGTTTTTGTTCACATTTTCTTCTTTGCAGAATTTTACATTGCAGGTTGAAATTATTATAAAGTCTAGCTCTGACTCTATTTAATGTTGAAGTACACAAGTAAGATCTCAGAATTACAATTTTACAAAAATATCCAAACTTTACAAAATAAAACCTGAAGGCCTGTTTTGTAAAATTGTGATTTTCTAACTTTGAAAGAATAACATAGATCACAGCTGTACAAAAAATATCCCTGATTCAAATGTGTGATAACAAAAACATTGTTGTAGCAGATAATTTAGTGAGCAGACAAGATTGAAATGTTTCTTTTAAGTAGGAAGCCTATAGAGAATGAAAAATACATGAACATGGTTTGTAGTTTATTTATAACTGCAGAACAGACTTATTTCCACGTTCTACCTCTCAAACATTTTCTTAAAAATAAAAACCAGAAGTATATTTTTTAATTTCTACCAGTATAGATTGTATTTCAAAATAGACCTTCTGTAAGTTCATGGTTATTTAGTCATTTATCTCGGGTTTCTTTGAAACCTAACACTTTTTTTCAACTCGTAAATAAATTATATTAAGCTGTAATTTAATAATTATAATAATTTTTTTTAAATTAGTGTTTCCAAGTAGGTGAAGGGAAAGGATCTTGGATTTATTGACAATGATAATACAAACAGTACAGACACTGATAGTGTAAGCATTGTAGAGGATATATTAAAACTAAAATGACTCAGCTATCAACATCATGGTAAAAATTCAAGGAGATGAGCTAAATGCTAGAAAGATAAAGTAATTGTTTAACAAGTGAATAGAAATGGATTTGATGGAAACTACCCCAAAAAATTAGCACTTGAAAGAACAACATTCATATTCTGTTTACGGCACATTATTCTCCATGTCTGAGTATTAATTCAGGTATATATGAAGTGATGAGACCACAAGTAAAATGCTGTGTATATACAAGCTGGAATGCTAGTCAGCCATATAAAGAAGGTAATCCTATCACATGTAAAAATGTTGATGGAATTGTAGATCATTTTGTAAAGCCAAATTGAGTATTTGAAAAATGACTGATGTCCTTATTAGCATAACTTATTCAAAAGTTTTGGTGAATTCTATATTAGTTTCCTTTTTTCTACGTACGCAATTAGTAATTAATTGGGTTGAAGATATATTATAAGTCCTTCACTGTAAAATTAAAACTAGATTTTAAACATTCCAGTTTGTGTTTGCTTTTATATAGTGTGAAAGATAGCTTCTGTTTCCTTACCTTTATAAGCATAATTTACAGACTAAGAGACCTTAGTCACATATAAGGCACACTACTATACAATAAAGAAACATTTAATGGTTTGTGAAAATGCTGTTATCAAAGTAGAATTTGTTTCCATTAATGTCATAATTAATTCATTTTAAAAAACACACTACAATCAATGTCTGTCAGAGAAACGGGGCCAAACAGCTGAAGATTGATGCTGTAATGTATGGAGAGAAAATGGGAACTGTCGAGGCAGCCACTGGTATGTCATTTCTTAGTTTTGGAAGCTGTAGGCCCTGCATTTCCTATATAATCAGATATATTCATCCCTCTCAGGTCTCTGAGGTGGTTGAAGAATAGATAGCTAGAGTCTCATAGTTAAATTTTGAGTTGTTTAGGAATCAAGAGGGTGTTCTGGATCTAAGAAGATGTTTTTAAAATTGTGATGCAAGTTAGTATGAAAGCTGAGTTAGATACAGAACTTTAAACTCATGGAGATAGTTAGATAGTAGAATGTTAAAGTCAGGGACCATATACATATGGAGTGGACATTGAGAATGTGTGCTAAGCCATATAACTCAGAATTATGGCCTATTTATTTCACTTGTTTTGTACTGTATTTATTGTTATAAGAGAAAGAACCATTTGTTGGACTGAAACAAAAAGAATTATGCATTCTGGGGGAAGGGTGAGAGGATAGGAGGGTGGGGCTGGGAGGGGTGGAGGGAGAGGGCTGTGGATGGAGATGTAACTTGAAGTAATAAATAAACATTAAAAAACACATTTTAAAAGAAGAATGTGAACAATGCTTAAAGTATACATTTCTGTATGAATATAAATGGAATTATATATATATATATATATATTTGACAAGCTCATTTTTTTCATATTCTAACAACTGTAAATGGGTTGGTACATAATTAAATGCTAAGTTTCTACCAAATTTACATGTCCAGAAATTAAATTGTTATTTGTATGTACTGACAGGTTTTCCCTATATCTATCTTCAAAGTTTTGAAATAATTTGAAGATGATTATCAAAATCTCAGCCTATACTTTGAAATAAATTAGATATAAGTACAAAACTGGCACATAGGGAAAATATATTTTCAACATTTGTGTGAATAATTTGTTCATTGTCTTCAGTATTCATAACTTTGCTGTAAGTCTGCCAATAAATTAATTTATGAAATATTTGGACTTCTAAGTTTATAAAATGAAGTCCAGAAAATTCGCTAACCAGCATTATTTTTTCTACTCCAAGTGAGGTTTGTTTAATAAGAAGGCATTTTTTATACATACAGATGAATTTTCAAAAGTCATTAATAATGCGATAGTTATATAATGCTTGCTTTTCAGTTGAAGTTTCTCAAAATGCTTGAGAAGAAATTAAATTTCCAAAATATACTCTTCTAGAAATATTTAATTTATATTGAAAAACATTGTTTTAATTTTTAGATTTTTGTACTTTCTATTTTCTATCCTAATCATTTCTGTCATAGCATGGCTAATTCTCATTGAATGATTAATGAAGAAGGATTTAAACATAGTTTATAATATAAAATGTTATAAATATTTTATACATAAAATATATAATAATTTAAAGAACTATATTATTTATTTTCCAAGAGGTATATAAAAAATTTCTCGTAATATCTGTATTAACTTTTGAAACTCACTGCTTTTGTCCTGTTTTCATTAGTTTATTTTGTATTTACATCAGAATGAGTGTGTTTAAAACAGTTCAGCAGTCTACTCTTGTGGTAGAAGCAAACGAAACAATTTAAACAAGGGTAGCATATTGATGTGTTCTTTCTTTTGGGAGAAAATTATACAATATACAATATAATATATACTTATCAGTTTCCCCTCTCCTGAACTCTCCTTTATCCTCCCCAGTTGCAAATCCACCCAACTCCATGCCTTTGAGTCCTTTCTTTATCTTCAGAAAACAAACTATCTGTTCAACAGTCATATGAGGGCTAAAGGGGCTGATATGGAGGGACATTCCACATCGGAGGAGTGGGATGGGTGGTAGGGGTAGGAGAGGGTGAGAGGGTGGAACCAGGAGGGGGGGGGAAAGAGGGCACCATGACCGAGATGTAACTTGAAGTAATAAATAAACATAAAAAAGAAAACAAACTGGCAAGTAAACAAATTTTCAAAAATTAAAAACACAAGAAATATATATGGACTGGTCATTGGGAATGCACATTAAGCCACATAACCCTCATAACTGTGGCCTAATTACCTCTGTTGTACTGTATTGTATTTGTTATTATAAGAGAAAGAGCCATTTGTTGGATTGAAAAGGGAAACTGTAGGGGGGAAATAAGATATACCTTAAACTTAAAAGAAAAAGAAAAGGGAAGAGGATGGGGGGTTGAGGGTGGGAGGGTGGGACTGGAGGGAGAATAGGGAGGGGACTGCGATTGAGATGTAACTTGAAGAAATAAAAAATAAAGGGAAAAAAAAGAAAAAAAACACAAGAAATATGTACAAAAAACCCTACCATAATTCATAAAACCACAAATCCTGAATCTGTAATATATAAACAAAAGAACAAAAAGATGCCCAATCAAAGCAATATGAGACAAAAAATGTCTACAAAAATGCCATGGAATTCGTTTTTCATTAGCCATCACTGCTGGACATGGGGTCTACAGTTAAGTTGTTGTTAATATACCCAGTGAGACTCCATTGGAACAAACTAATTTTAATTTTTTATTTAATTTTTTGTTTTATTATTTATTTATTTATTATTTTTGTGAGCCAATGTCAGTAGGAGACAGCTTCTTGCTTAGGGGTGGGAGCTAGTTTTCACTTCTTTGTCTTAGCTCTGAAACCCCATGTGATTTAAATTTGTGCAGACCCTATGGATACTGCCATAGTCTCTGAGAGTTCATATGTGCATCAGTCCTGTTGTGTCTTCAGCACCCTGTTGCCTAGGTAAATTGAATATTACTTTTTTTTAAGTCTTAAAAAAAAAACTATTGGAGGCTGCAAGATGGCAACGTTAGGCTCAGACACATTCTGATCATCAAGAAGACCGACTGGACCACTGCAGAGATATACTCTTGCTGAAAGGAGGTTTATGAGGGTCAAGCCTATCTGGGCTTGCCCAGTAAAGCTAGGGACAATAAAGAACTCTGTACTGGAAATATAGACACTGGAAGAACAGAGACACCAGATATGGTACATGGAGCACTTCCCACTGCAGTGAAAGAGCCTGTATATCCGTACTTTTCCGAACATCAGCTGGCGGTTCACACCTCCAAACGGAGGCTCTCCTCAATTTCCTGAGCCCGCAGCTTCCATGAAGGCATTCTGATACCCAGAAGATCACTGTGGTAAGACTGAGGTCCATTCTTCCTGGGATATTTAGCATGGCAGTGTCTGGCTGACTGATAACTTGGGGATTGACCAAAGTGGCAGACGCTGAGAGTCCCTGAGCCCAAGCATGCTGTGGACAGTATATAGACTAAATATTGGAACTCCCTGCTACCCCTTTGTCTATCCCCTTGGGTGGACTCTCCACTGTGCACTCAGGGTACAGTATCTAAGTCTCAGCCCAGAGCAGTGAAGAAGTTCTGGACCATTATGTGCTGTCAGAGAAACCGGGCTGCACTGGTTCCCAGAGCTTCATTCTGAGAGGATCAAGCTGGCTCTGACACTCTACTAAGATTATATTGGGAGGACCATGGTCACATTCCTGACACCCAAGCTATAGGAGGAATGTTGGAAGACCCTGCCAACCCAGTCAGGCTGTTCTGGAACACAGTTATTCAGGCAGGAAAAAGGTGGCTGAGATTCGCTGAGTTCAAGAGCTGTAGAAGCATTGTGAAATCCATACTGGAACTTCGTACCTGTGCTCACTCTAGCAGGGCACTCAGTCTACAGTCTCAGTCCAGGGCATTGAGATCTCTGCCCAGAGCAGTAAAGCAGTTCTGGTGCTTGGTGCCCAAGCAGCTGGGCTGCACTGGACCACAGAACTTCTGACAGAGAAGTATAGGTTGATCCTAAGACACCCCTGAGAGTAGCTTGGGAGGACCACAGCCACAGTCCTGACACCTTAGCTACAGGTAAACTGCAAGAAGCCATACCAGCTCAGGCAGTCTAGACAGGAGCACACTAATTCTGGGTGGGAAATGGCAGCAGAGCTTCCCCGAATCCAAGCACTGTACACAGGGTGTGAATTCCACATCAGAACTCCCTGCAGGTACCTGCCTTGCCCCTCAGCTGAACACCCAGGCTACAACACAGAGAGCTCTGTCCCCGGACCACTGAAATAACCCCAGAACACTGCTCACTACCTGGGTGATGTGGGCAGTACCAGATGACAGTGCTTCTGGTTATAAGGTGCTTGTTGAACCTGAGAACTTCCAGAGAGAAGTATGGGAGGACCACAATCATGGTCCTGATGTAGTTGAAGGGGTACTGCAGCTATAGCCTACAATCTGTGGCCTGCCAGCCCCCACCAACATCACTAAGAAGATCAGCTGGATCTCAGGAACCTGAAGGTGAGAATAACACACTCACACCAACCTCTGACCTGAGTGCCCAATTGGGACACAAAAAGAAGGGGTGAGCTATGGGAGGCATATTGAGAATCAGCCCCTAACACAAGTCCCCATCTAGCCTGTGGAGAGTTACAGATCACCAAGTTATACAGCCTCTACACCAAAACTCCCTCCTTGGCACCAAATCCAGAAGGGCACCAGGACAAAATAGCTAAGAACAGCCAGATGTTTAAAGGACAGTGAAAGAACAGAACTAATAAAAATCAGGGAATTATGACTCTCACAAAATTCAACTATGCTAGTACAGCCAGCCCTGACCCTCCCACCACAGTTGAAACACATGAAAATGGTGACAAGTCTATACTTTGGAAAATGATAGTGGCCTTACAAGAAGAAAATAAAACCCAAAAGAATTTAAAGAATCCACAATTTTACAAATTAAAGAAATGGAGAATTTCACTAGACACCTCCAAGCTAACTCAGTCAAAAATGTATGGGAAAGAGACAAGGCTATGAAAGATTTCAAAGACTGGCAGACAAAGAAAACCAAATTGGACAGGAAATGTATAAAACATATAAAATAGTTCAAGAATTGAAATTGAAAATGGAAGCAATAAAGAAAACACAAGCAGAGACAATCCAGGAAGTGGAAAACCAAGATAAGAGAACAGGAACTACAGACATGAGCATCACAAATAGGATACAAGAGAAGGAAGACAGAATCTCACACATAGAAGATTCGATTGAAGATATCAGTACAACAACAAGAAAATGAGAAATCTAAAAATGTTCTCACCCACAACATCCAAGAAATCAAGGACTCAATGAAAAGACAGAACCTAAAAATTATAGGTGTAGATTAAAGAGAAGACTCTGAATTTGAAGGTCCAGGAAACATCTTCAACAAAATCATAGAAGAAAACTTCACAAACCTAAAGAAAGACATGCTGATAAAATTTCAAGTGGCATACAGAACACCAAATAGATTAGACCAGAAAAGAAATTCCTCTCACCACATAATAATTGAAACTCCAAATGTACAGAACAAATAAAGAATATTAAAATCTATAAAAGGAAAAGGTCAAGTAGCATATAATGACAGACCCAACAAAATTAAACCTGACTTCCCCTCAGAAACTTTAAAAGCTAGTAGGACCTGGACAGATGTCTTAAAAGCCCTAAGATTCCATAGGTGACAGCTCAGACTACTATACACACCAAAACTTTCTATCAACATAGAGGAATAAAACAAGATATTCCATGACAAAACCAAATTTAAACAGTATCTATCCACAAATCCAGCTCTACAGAAGATCCTAGATGGAAAATGCCAACCAAGAGAAGATGACTACACCAAAGAAAACAAAGGAAGCAAAAACTCCACTGCAGCTAAACCAAAAGAAACACACAATGACCACCTTCATCAAAATGGTAGGAAATAACAACTTATGATCCTTTATATTCCTCAACATTAATGAACTCAATTCCTCAATAAAAAGACACAGGCTTACAGAATGGATCCATAAACAAGACCCATCATTTTAGTGCATACAAGAAACACATCTCACTAACAAAGATAGACTCTACCTCAGAGTAAAGGTCTGGGAAAAGGTTGCCCAAGCAAAGAGTCCAAGGAGGCAAGCTGGAGTAGCCATCCTAGTATCCAATAAAATAGACTTTCAACTAAAATTAATCAAAAAAGATAGGAAAGGGAACTACATACTCATTAAAGGAAAAATTAATCAAGATGACATTTCAATATTAAATATCTATGCCCCAAATAAAAGGGCACCACATTTCTAAAAGAAACTCTTCTAAAGATTAAACCACACATCTATCCCCACACATTAATAGTGGGAGACTTCAACACCCCACTCACACCAATGGATAGGACATCGAGTCAGAAAACAGAGAAAAATGAGACTAACAGAGGTCATGAACTAAATGGACCTAACACATATAAAACTGATGGGCTGCTTGGTCCTCAGTGGATCTCCTAACAATTGGAACAGGGATTGTCTCTGTTGCCTCCCACTGGATCTCATTTTCCTGTCAGAACTGCCTTGTCTTGCCTCAGTGGAAGAGGAGGCAATTAGTCTTGATGCAATTTAATGTGCCAGGGTGGGTTGGTACTGGGTGGATGTAGGGGAGTATAGGGGAAGTGGCTGGGAAGTTAAGACTGGGAGGAAAGGAGGGAAGGCAGTTGCAATTGGATGTAAAATATACAAATAAATACATTTTTAAAAATCTCAAAAAATGGACAACATCATTCCATGGACTGCAGTACCAGATTGAATTAAAAGGAGAAAAGGAACTGACCAAAAAGCGTTCATCTTCTCTCTCTGCTTCTTAACTAACACAGAATAATGTGTTGACAGCTGTCTTAAGATCCAGAAGCCATGCTTTCCCTGCTATGATACTTTGAATCTATGAACAACAACAAAAACTCTTCTTTGAGTTTCTTATATTATCATGTTGTAGCAACAACAAAGTTAACTTTTTGCTATGTTGACATTGATCACGAATTTAATATTTAATCTGTCTACCTCTCTATTATTACTGATTTGAGGCCTCATATTTTCCCATGCCTATTGAGACATTACTTTCATTTTATACATAACTACACTTATGAACAATATTTTTTTCCTGTTTCAGCTTGTGTTTTTTCTGACCTCCTCTCACCTTCTTTTTTTCCAAGAAATCTCAGTTTATTCTTTGGAAGAGTGATAAGTGAAGCCAACATTAAAAACAAATCTATAGGCTGTTTATATATTTATTGCTGTCAGCAATTTCAAATGGAAGTTTTATATATTCAAAATATTTAAAATTTTAAAACTAGAAATTTTATCCAAACCATCTCATTCTAAGTCACATTTATACTTTTTTTCTAGTCTAGTTGCTTAGAACCATTAATGAAATTTGCTTCAGCTTTTTTTCTATACATTTGTCACAATACATATAAAAACTGAAAACACAAAGCAAACAAAAATATTACGAATTATGAAAAAACACAAAAAAAACAGATTGGCATGATCCTAAGGATCATAATTGTTACCTCATAATCCATTCATAATCCATTACCCCAAATTATAAGAAGAGAAAAAGTAAATCTTAAAATATTGTTGAACCTTGAGTCTACTTAAGGAACTTTTATCCAGATCTGTGGTAGAAACAAGTATCTCAGATTAAGGTACATATTAGAATTCTGATAAATGTATAGTATAATGAGCTAAAAAGACAAAAACAATTGTGAATATATTTACTTTCCAAAGATTTATTAAGAGAAAGATATGTGAGAAGAAAATCCCTACATCTTTAGAAAACCATAAAGAAATCATTATTGCTATTTTCTTGGCGTCATGTTGTAATGAAAATAAACATATAGTAGCCAAAGTAGTTATATTTCATAATGAATGTCATGAAGAAAAGTCCATTTCCCAAACTTTAATGGAAGAATTAACAGTTTATCGTATTTTCAAATTTAACAATCATTTAACATGTCTTCAACTCCAATACTAAGTTTTAATTTTAATCGTTACCCAGATAATTCTATTAGCACATTTATTATATTATGCTTAAAGATTGCCATGGATATCCTATAAGTTTAGTATTATGTTCACATAACTTATACTGTCTCATAAAACTGCATATAATATGGCTTTGCCTTGCTTCTCAGAATGTATCCTTCCTTGTCTATCTATACTTGGATTTGGGGTTTTTGGGGTTTTTTTGCTATTTTTTAATTTGTGTAGTTATCAATGCCATTTATGCCTATAGATCTTATTACATTAAAAGCTTAATATTCTGGAACATAATTATCTTCTTATTGTTATATGGCTTGTCCCTTGTCATTGAAATTTATGATTAAATGATATCATCTAAGCAGATATTTCTCTTGAACATTCACTTCAGCTTACTTACTCAGTCATTAGTGCTGCTTTCTTTACATTTCTTTTGTTATCACATTAAGGAGATAATATGTTTTTCCTTTCAAGAATTCCTACTCCTAGTGCAGTTCACAAACAGCCATCATGAAGTTCTGTTGGTCTGGCTTCCTTTGGCATATATTTTCCCCTTTCTCTTGCTTCTAAAGGTTTGACTTGCAATAAGAAGGGGAGGAGAGAGAGATATCAGGATTTCTGGAACCTATTGGGAGAATGTTGCTTACCAATAGCTAAAGTAATAGAATATGAATTCTCAATCTGGTCCTTTGTAGAGACATAATACTCTAAACTGCCCAAAATGTAAGATTACAAACATAATTTCCCCTTGTCTCTTAAGAAGTAATCCAGGCCTTTGATGAATTAGTTATTTTTCCAAGTGGATTTTCTGTTGTGTTGCCAAGATCACACACCTTCTAGCCACAGAAGACCTCCAGTGAGAGAAATGAGTCCATAAATCACATTTAGGACTGTGATATTAGGTTCCATTTTACCACAGAGGAGAAAGAACAGAGTTACTAGTGTAGGGCCAGGAGTAGAGCTGGTCCAAGTATCTAAAACATGGAACTCACTCTACAAAAGCCAGGAATACTGCAGTGCCTCTTGTGAGGGTAAAAGTAATACCCACTGTGTAGAGAATCTCTCCACTGCAATGCCATATTTGGTTTCACTTTCCCCTCACCAAATTATGCATAGCAAATTGTAGAATCTACATTTGCTGTTTACAATGGAGAATAAATTGGTAACAGGCATAAAAAAAAAAAAGAAGTAATCCTGAAGACAGGTCTCTCAATCAACTAGACAAATGTCACCTCAAAGAAATGTGCTATACCTGAAGATATGTTAATAAGGTAGGAGAAATAACACACCCTTAATGAGTGGCTGCTTATAGCTCTAACAAAGTTGCCTAACTTTCCTATTCTTTCCTTCTTTCTATCTAATCTTCAGAGACATATCAGAGTCCTACGTATTCTTACACTGTGAACATACTCAGTCTTTCACTAAAGGACTTGTATTTCTCACCCTAGAAATGATTGCTGATCTCTATCATAGAGCCTGCCTTTCTTCATGGAACTAACTCAAAAGACACAATGTACCTTTATTTCTTCTCTTCCATTTATCCCTCTCATTCTCCTTACCGCCTAGCAACATTTACAACTTGCCTGGCCTGTTCTGTAGGTTTCCTTCAAACTAAAAATATTCACTGATTATGTTTTTAAATTATTATATTCCTGACATTAAATTCTTATCCTGTGACATCCATTCATTAAGCAAATATGAGTGTTGGCAAATGAGCACACATATATTACTTCTTTTTCAAGAAGTATAGACAACTTTATGAAGTCAAGTTGACCAAAGTTACACAAATTTCTTGAGGGCATCTAGTACTTAACAACTGGGAAGTTGTAATTGATAGAATGGTTACAAAGACTGAAGAAATCTACCTCAGTTTTGATGCCTGTGAAGTATATTACACTGAAAGAGTGTCCTGTTCAATGGTGTGGGGGAATCCTCTGGTGAGCATTTTTGACAGTCCTTCCTCTTTACAGCCTACTTTCTACTACTCAATCATAGGTGATATAGTTCCCAGAGCACTTCTCAATAAATCACCTACATCTCAGTGACTATTTCTTAGAGACACGAACTATGATTTTCATAATACAAAAACAATTCAACAATAATAAATCAAACTTTACTTTGGAAAGTAAATAATATTTACAATGAGGGAAAGATATTTGATTTTCTCATGCACTGTAACAAAGCAGATACTACTTACAAGTACCTCATAAAAATGGGAGAAATTTCAAGGGGTCATTCTATAGATAACATAATATTCTGAGGGCTGTTTGTAAATGAAACAGTTTTTAGATAGTTACACATGCCTGAATCCCCATTGAAGCTTGTGGATGCATTTCCATGTATATATGAATAAGATTACATTTCTCCAAATGAACTAAAGGGCTTTAATTTTTACTTATTATACATTTCTTATCATAATCGTGCATCAGATTTTATTAAAGATGACCATTTTCTATGATATAGTGTATCTCTAATTCCATTCATATCTTATAATGTCTATTATTCATTGCCCTTAAGCACATTAGAGTCACATATTTTAAAATAATTTGCTCTGTATTACAACAAAAAGCTCTTGAGGATTTACACTGAGTATTTCCTATAAGATTTAATCAACCTTTAAACTTTTCCCTGTTCATTATAAAATCAAGAATCTTGTTAGAAATCTAAAGATAAGGAAGAAATAGTTTGATATTCTTCTGTTGGCTCACCAATTGGAAACTTAATAGTTACCAAATATGTAATATAAAAGCAAAATGAATTAGAAATCTTCACTTTTGGAAGGTAGACAACACACAGTTTATCTTTCCCTTTTGATCATATTTTGAACACTGAACATAAAAGAACACTATTTATTTAGAACCAAACCATGTATATGTACACTATGAAAATGCAAGTTAACAAAAATATACTTACTTTTACATTCTGTAAGCATTATTTATTTCCGGTAAAAATGGAAAACAAAAATCCCATTAGACCAAAACTAAGTTGTAGAGTTCACAATATTGTTGATTTTTTTATACCTTTAAAATATTCTTTAGAGACCTTAGATCTTAGGAATGAAACATGAAGAATTTCTTTATATTAGTGTCTGGATTTCCATATACAGAGTTGCAATGGAGCAGAATGTCCCAGAATGTTCTCTTGGTGAGGCTTCCATGTGTAAGAAAAATTTCTAGACAACATCCTCAAATAGGTTGTTTTTACAATCATTCATAACAAACTGAGGAAGCTAAGGAGTAATTGGAGTTTCCAATTGAACTTTCTATGGCTTCGCTTCCAGCTTTTTTTATTATAATGTTTATTTATTACATCAAGTTACATCTCAATCATAGTGCCCTCTTTCCACCTGTCATGGTTCCACCCTGCCACCCTCTCCTCCCTCTCCCACCCATCCCACTCCTCTGATGTAGAGTGTCTCTACATATCAGCCCCTCTCAGTTCAATAGTCATATAAGGGCTAAGAGCTTCCTCTTGCACTGGGGTCCTACATGGTAGCACCCCTAGGGCAAATTGTCCCTTGATAGGTAACAAAGTCTATGTTCCTATATTTTTGTTGGGTTGGTTGTAGGATAGTTATCCTGTACTATATGGCTAAAATCCAATTATAAGTGAGTAGATGCCATATGCATCTTTCTGAGTCTGGGTTAGCTCACTCAGGATGAGCTTTTCTAGTCCCATCCATTTGGCTGCAAATTGCATGATTTCTTTGTTTCTGATAGCTGAGTAGTATTACATTGTGTAAATGTACCACTTCTTAACTATGAGATAAATAATAGAAACATGCTTTGCAAATTATTTACCTTCTAGCTGTTTTTAAGGACATGGTTTTGTTTTTTCAATTGTATTATTTTGCTCTTCTCTGTCATCCATTACAAAACCAAAGGGGCCAACTTTATCTTCCTACAAGGGACCATGGAAAAGAATTTAAGATAAACATGTTTAAGTCAAAAATTGGGGAGAGATAGCATATTTTTTAGCTAGTTCTTCAGTGAGCTTAAACAATATGCAGTGCTTTACCATTTAGCATTATATATACATATATATATCATACTAAGCACTTCAGTTGTCCATGTGTCATAGGAAATTTTCATGTCCATTATATTATAACATACATGCAAATTTATTTATTGCATTTTAGGCTAAATGTAATCACAGGTTAATTAACTGTAATGGCTTGGCTGTTTTCTTAGGGACTTAACTTACTAATTTAAGCTGTCTCTTTTACAACAGTGAGATCTTTGATTTGCCTTCTTTGATTTATTCATCTTGTTGATTAAACATCCTTAAATGTTTATACATTTATTTTAACTTACATATTTGTTTTTATTATTCCATATTCCATTCAATATTTAGGGCCCAACTTTGGGAAACATTAATTTGTGACTACTCTTAATCAAAAGTCTGAAAGTATCCTTTTCAAGGTTGCACACTAAGAAATGGCTGAATGAGCTCATTCTTGGTTTTATTTTTTTAATTCTTTCTGGAAGACTGGATTTAATCTTGGAGAACTTAAACCCGTTTGTTGTGTTATTCATGTTGGTAAATTGTTCCTTGTAAATCGACTAAAGCTGGCCATCTGAATGACAACTATTTCCTTGTTTATACATTCCTTTTGGGTGTTCAGGACTATATAGGTGACCACAGATAAACTTAAATAAACTGAGATTCCTTAGGGATTACTCTTAGGGATTTGACATAGTCCCTCTGGCTCCATTAACTTTTTCTCTGGCAGTTTTGCTAACTGTAGGAATGCCTCTGGAGCCTGTAAAAGACATGACTTCCTTTGGAAATATGGGAAACTTATGTCTGTCCATTGAGTCTTCTTCCCACATGTGTGTGCTGCCTAGAGTTGAATCTCCAAAGACTCCAGGACCTGTCTAATAAAGAAGATAAATGACTTATAAGGAAGGAGTCTCATCTCTGAGTCCTGGCTGACCTTAAAGGGCTAAATTATCAGCTATCCTTTTGTATCCTTTCATCCTCATTACCATAGATTTCCAAGGTTTGGTTCTTGAACACCCAGAAATAAAGCTTTACTGTACTTATAATTTTAATCCCTAGCAATACCTAAAAAAAGCTTGCATTAAAACAATATTGAATTTTAAATAAATCCTGATTTTATTAAAAATCAGTATCCTCCAACGGCTAAAAACCCTAACAAAGTTAGTAAAAATAGTCATTTTCATGATTAGATTTCATTACATTTTTATTTTCCAGTTCTTCTAAATGTTAACATGAATGTAAAAATATTTTGGGGAGTATTAATAACCTTTCATCATCAAACATATGTCATCTCTAAATCCCATTCTCCAGGAACTCATATAATTTCCTCAGACCTTGTGTGATTGAGCTATAAGGTGTTTTTTCTGTTGTTGTTGTTTTGCAAAATCCATACTTTTCTAAAATAATTTCTTTCTTTGAATGCTTTTTACTAAAATTGTGTGCTTAAACACTTTTAATACTTTTAAACCTATTTACTGTTTCTTTTTAATTTATTTTCTTTAACCAATATTTGAAACCAAATTACATCATTGACATAATATAGCAAATTAAGATTAATTATATATATTTAATATATATTTTATAACATATTATATATTATATAATTATATATTCTATTCTATTCTATCATATAACATATTTATTATAGATTATGTATCAGTAATAGCATATATAATATGATTATATAATATATTATATATAATATCATTTTACTATATATTATAATTAATATAATATATTATAATATGATATAACATAATATAATATAGTCTAATATAATATAGTATAATATATAATCCATGCTAAATTTTCACTGTTGTAAGACTCAGGGAAGCCTCCTCACTGCTTATATATGTATTTTTTTCTTCAAATTACATCTTAATTACAATCCTCTCCCTACTCCCCACTCTGGTCCCACCCTCCCATTCTATTCCCCCTCAACCCCTCCATTCACTTCCCTTTTTTTAAGTTTAAGGTATATCTTCCCCCCCAACAGCTCCCCCTTTCACTCCAACAAGTGGCTCTTTCTATTATAACAACCAATACAATACAAAACAACAGAAATAATTAGTCCACAATTATGAGAATTATAAGGCTTAGCATACATTCTCAATGTCCAGACCACACGTATTTGGCAACTGACTTTAACATTCTACTATCCAACCATTTCCATGAGTTTAAAGTTCTATATTCAACTCAACTTCCATCCTAACTTGCATCACAATTTAAAAAACATCTTCTTAGATCCAGAACACCCTCTTATTTGCTAAACAACTCAAAATTTAACTATGAGACTCTAACTATCTATTCTTCAACCACTTCAGAGATCTGAGAGGGATAAATATATCTGATTATATAGGAAGTACAGGGCCCGCAGCTTCCAAAACTAAGAAATGACATATCAGTGGCTGCCTGAACAGTTCCCGTTTTCTCTCCATACATTAAAGCATCAATCTTCAGTCTTTTGGCCCTGTTTCTCTGACAGACATTGATTGTAAAGCAGGAATGATGAAAGACTTGCCTACCCTGTCTTGGAAGAGCTAGGCTGTCAACTTACTTGCTTACAAGTTTTGTCCATTTTGGACAGCAGTCTGTCTACAGTTGAATCAAGGGATTTTTCTTCCCAAGTGACAGGCTTGCCACTAATTCAACCATCTCCAATTGCAGATTCTTTGATGGTCATCTTCTACTGGGAGTAGAATATGGGGTGCTGTCAGGAGCTGACATGTCTCAATATAAAAAATAATCTTAAGTTAAGAAAACATCTTTGAATGCCATATTCTGCAGATCTCTTGAGGTTTTTGAATACCACTTCTCTATCTCCTTATATTTGGATAAGCAAATGTTGCTTGTCTCTTAGCAACTTGATTTTTGATTAACTTAGAAAATAGCTGTGATAGATTACCCTAATAACAAAATGGCATGTTTGAATGAGTATTAGTTTGTATTTCTTATTTATCCTAAACAGTTTATGACAGTTGCTAACAAAAAGCCAAAACTTCACATTTCATTTTTAAGTGTTACCTAGGTACAATACCTTAAAAAGAGTTAGCCTTAAATTTGTATCAATATACAAAGATCAATACCAATGTGGCCAAATATAATCTTAATTATGTATCAATATACAAAGATCAATACTGATGTAGGCAAATATAATCTTAATTTTCTATCAATATACAAAGATCAATACCAATGTAGCCAAACACAATCTTAATTTTGTATCAATATACAAAGAGCAATACCAATTTAACCAAATACAATCTTAATTTTGTATCAATATACAAAGATATAAGAGCATATTCAATAATCTGTCCTTTATTCTTTATCAGTCCTATAATGTGACTATATCCCATTTTTTCTCAAGTCTTTTCACCCCTATATAGGAGAGAAAGAAGGATACAGAAAAGAAAAAGAGAGAAATCCCTGGGCCTAACCTCCAAAACCTATTTAACAAGACCATTTCACAGTTTGTAATCTCTCATCCTAAATAACAACAAGTATCTATAACCCATCAAATGACTAAAGGGAGAAAATTATCCACTCCCCTTCTTTAGATGGGACATCAATCTCTTAAAATGACTTCCAGCTGATTTGGGACACAGTAAACCTGTTTGGAGCCCAATACGTATGGAAAAATGGTTAAGCATGTTAAGGGAATCATTTGATGTTCAGTCCTTTTGTACTCAGCTGTTTAAATGTCCTAAGAAGTTTGTAGACACAAGGTGAACTTCAGGGCTTTCTCCCACTAAGGTCTTAGAGTTTGGAAGTTAAAGGGTTTTTTTTTCTTTTTTTTTTTAATTAATAAATAAATAAATAAATTTATCTATCTATCTATTTATTTATTTATTTACCTATTTATTTATTTACTTATTGCTTCAGGTTACATTTCCATCATATTGTCCTCTTTCCCCCCTTCCAAGCCCCACCCTCCCACCCTCTACCCCCTAACACTTCTATCCCACTCCTCTGGAGTGGATTGTCCCTACATAACTGTCCCTCGCCCCAGTTCAGAAGTCATACGAGGGCCAAGAGCCTCCTCATACACTGGGGGCCTACAAGACAGCACCACCAGTGAAAAGTGTCTCATTGCCAGGGAGGGAAAACTAAAAAACAAACCAACAAACAAACAAAAACAAAACAAACAAAGAAACAAATAAATAAATAAATAAACAAACAAACAAATAAAATAGATAGATAGATAGATAGATAGATAGATAGATAGATAAATAAATAAAAAGTCTATGTCCATGTTCCCTTTGGTGTGTTGGTTGTAGTATAAATATCCTGTGCTATATAGCTAAAATCCTACTATAAGTGAATAGATGCCATGTGCATCCTTCTGAGTCTGGGTTAACTCACTCAGGATGAGCTTCTCTAGTTTCATCCATGTGGCTGCAAATTGCATAATTTCATTGTTTCTGATAGCTGAGTATGGTTCCATTGTGTAGATGTACCACAGTTTTTTAATCCATTCTTCAGTTGAGGGACATCTGGGTTGTTTCCAGTTTCTAGCTATTACAAATAAGGCTGCAATGAACATAGATGAGGAAACTTCCTTATAATTCCGTGAGGAGCCATTTGGATTTATACCCAGAAGTGGTATGGCTGGGTCCTGAGGCAAAGCTATTCCAAGTTTTCTAAGATATCACCATGCTGACCTCCATAGCGTTTGCACAAGCCTTCATTCCCACCAGCAATGTATGAGGGTTCCTCTTTCTCCACACCCTCGCCAGCATGTGCTGTCATTTGAGCTTTTGATCTTAGCCATTCTGACAGGCTATGGAATCTCAGAGTCGTCTTGAGTTGCATTTCTCTGATGATTAAGGATGTTGAGCATTTCTTCAAGTGTCTCTCAGCCATTTGGGATTCCTCCTTTGTGAATTCTCTGTTTAGCTCTGTTCCCCATTTTTTGATTGGGTTATTTGGTTTCTTGGCATTTAATTTCTTGAGTTCTTTGTAGATTTTGGATATTAGCCCTCTGTCAGATATGGGGTTGGTGAAGATTTTTTTCCCAGTCTGTAGGCTGCCATTTTGTTCGAATGACAGTGTCTTTTGCCTTACAGAAGCTTTTCAGTTTCATGAGGTCCCATTTATTGATTGTTGGTCTCAGGTCCTGAGCTGTTGGTGTTCTGTTCAGGAAGTTGTCACTTGTGCCAATGATTTTGAGGGTTTTTCCCACTTTTTCTTCTAGTAGATTTAGTGTGGCCGGCCTTATGTTAAGGTCTTTGATCCACTTGGACTTAAGTTTTGTACAAGGTGATAAGTATGGGTCTAATTTCATTCTTTTACAAGTGGACACCCAGTTGGACCAGCACCATTTTTTGAAGATGCTGTCCTTTTTCCATTGTGCGGTTTTGGCTTCTTTGTCAAATATTAGGTGCCCATAGGTATATGGGTCCATTACTGGTTCTTCAATTCGATTCCATTGATCTACTGGTCTGAAGAATCTTCTATGCTCGGCAAAAATATTGCCTTTGCTGTTCATGGACAGAGGGCTCTGTAAAGAAGTTTTATGTACAATTGATGTATTATATTCTTTTATGTTATATGTTTCCTGGCTAAGTGTTTATGTAGCTCTAATTTACATTATTAAAAGTAGATGTTGATTTTCCCAACTATTATTGTAGAGCTAGTTATTTATCTCATCCATTTGATCAACATTTGCTTAGTGCCCTTTGATTTCCACAGGTTTGCTCACAACCTTTATCATTATTAAAATTTTATTAACTGATACTTTTTCAATATATGTCCTTTTTGTTATCCTTATTATTCTTCTCTTAAAGTTATATTCATCAGATGTCAGTATATTTTCCTTTGCCCTCTTTTGGGTACTCTATTCAGTTTTAATTTTTATCCTTTTTGCTTGTATATGCTTGTTAGTAAAGCTTACCTTGTAAACAGTATGCAGATGGATTACATTTTTATCCACTCTGCTAATGTTTGTCTTTGGATTAGGGATTCAAATCTATTTATTGCCTATTATTTACTTATTAATAGAGTTGTTATTTTTTCATTTTATTATTTATTTTCTTGCCTACTGCAAATATGTTATTCCTTAATTCTTATATTTTTAATTTTTCAAAGCTGATTTTCTGTTGCTATGATTTAGCTCTTTCTTATTTCTTTCTGTATATTGTATATGCCATTTTCTATGGGTGCCATGAAGTTTACATATTTTCTATAAATTTATAATCTTATTTTATTGTCTGTTTTATGCAATTTGTTACATAACTTACAGTATAATATGTATTCATTAACAAATATTTATATTTTCTATACATTTTATAGAAAACAAACAAACAAACAAACATAGAAAATTGTTGGGAAAATGTTTGGGTCTGTAAAGATATCGCAAAGTAGAAAACAGAAAGTACTTGGTTACTGAGCCTGAAATACATAGCACGAGAACATAAACATGAGGATAAACTTTGCCACAAGAAAGTGGAAAGCAAGTACCAACACTTGTACTTGATATCTGATCTCCACACTTACAATGTAGCATGTGGTCCTCCACAAAAAAATAAAGTAAACAAAACACAAAATAAATGAAAATGAATAATGAAATTAAAACCTCAAGTTATGAAGGTATGCCCTTGCTTTTATTTTCAATAGAGATATTTCTTTTCCTAACTGTCTAGTATCCTACAATTTTATCCTTAGCTTTTCTTCTTTTCTTTTGAAGAATACTATTCCACACATAAGTTTTTGCCTATTTTCCTTTAAGAACATTAAAAATGCCAACCCTTTTGTTTATCCTCCAAAGTTGCAGTTGAAACTTGCTGACAGGCATATTGAGAATGTGAAATTTTATAAAATATATGTGAAAAATTACAAATTTCTGTGAAATTTAATGAAAAATATTATTTTCAAAATCTTTTGATGTTTATGCCTTTTCACATAGTTATTGTATTAGTTACTTTTCTGTTGGTATAATACAATACAATGACCAAGACAACTTATAGAAAAGTTTGCTTCCATTAAAGGTTCTACAAGGTTAACAATCTGTTATGACAGGAAGGCATAGAATTCCTTAATTTGCCTAAATTCCAAATTCCTCAAGCAACCTCCAGAGAAATTAGTTCACTATGTTCAAGAAAATGAAGTAGAAGCAGCTGTTGACTCATTGAACTTAAAATTGCAATGTGAGAATAAATTAACTATTTTTTCCAGGAATTTTTCTATCATTTTATGTTTGATTTTTTTCTTACTTTATCTAAATATTTGTCACTTTAGACCTGTGACTATTATACAAGTGCTAGTAATTTTATTTTATTTTTCTAGATGAAGGATACTTTGGTTTGGATTTTACTTTTATTTTCTAGTGGAAGAAGAGTTTATTTTTTTTCTCTTTTTAATATTCTTTGGAATCTCCTCCTTGACTAGAGGCAATCCTGGCCACCAAAACACCAAATAGGCTGTCTGCCTGTGGACCTTTTGGTGCCCCCCAGAAACTGTCCCCAATACTCCCTCCTTGTAGCCATGTTGCAATCACAAACCTGGAAGAGAACCTGTCCTCAACTACAAGAAGTTTAGCCTCCAAATTGCATGGTGACGCCCTGCTCTACCACAGGCCACCACCAGTCAGAAGACCCGAGAGAAAACAAAAACCAAGGAATAAAACACGTACCAATAAAGACAAACTCAGAATTCAACACCTAAATCTATAATCAACCAAACCCAGAAGCTTAGATGCCAGCATAAGAACAGAATGAACAACACTCCAGGCAATATGTCAACAACACAGTCCAGCTATACAACTGCACCACACTCTGAATATTCAAACATAGTTGAAGCACAAGAAAACAATCTTAAAACCCACTTTATAAAGATGACAGAGGTCCTTTAAAAGGAACGGAATAAATCCCTTAAAGAAAGAAAAGACAAACAAAAATTGGAGAAAATGATTAAATCCAGTAAAGAAAGTAAAAAAAATAAAATAGAATTTTAAAAGAACTGAAGGAAATAAATTAAACTATTCACGATCTGAAATGGAAATAGAAAAAGTAAATAAAAAACAAACAGAGAATTCTGAAAACAAAAAATATCTAGGTAAGCAAACAAGAACTATTGAGGAAAGCTTCACCAACAGAATACAAGAGATTGAAGAAAGAATCTCAAGCATTGAAGTTATAATAGAAGAAATAGATATATCAGTTAAAGAAAATGTTACTAATATAAAATTCCTGACACAAAACATCCAGGAAATCTGAGACCCTATGAAAAAAAATCAAACATAAAAACAATAGGAATAGAAAAAGGAGAAGAATCCCTGATCAAAGGCCCAGAAAATACTTTCAACAAAACCACAGAAGAAAAATTTCCTAACCTTAAGAAGGACATGCCCTCATGAGCTTGGAGCCAGCTCTCCCACCTGCCACAGTAGGTGTAGTGGGCAGAGGAGACATCTCTCCTCCACCCACACCACTTCACAGCAGGCAAGTTACAGGGCCAGTTTCCAATTCTCATAACCTTGGGGCCCGCTCGCCTGTGCTCCTTCCACCAGGTCCAGCTCTGCTGTGCTGCCAGGAGAAGTTTCCACAGCAGACTGAAACACTCAACAGAGTGGGCCCTGCACCTCTCCTGGGAAGCATAGTAGAGTTGGCCTTGGTAACACAGGCACAGGTGAAGTAGCACCGAGGGCATGAGAGAAGGAGAAATGGTCCTGTCACTTGCCTGCTACCGCACTGGGTCAGATTGCCAGGGCAATGCTTGGGAGTTTGCCCTGGTGTTGTGGGTGCAGGAGAGCTAACAGGCTGACCAACCCAGCTAACATACAAACTCAGATCCAGTGCTTTCAGTTGGCACACTCCAATTTCTACAACATGTATGAACTGTTGGAGTATGTGAAGGGGCCAGTCCTGCATATCCAAGGCTACTGGATCTCCATGACACAGGGAGCAATAACAGGATATCTGAGATGAGTACCAGTAAGGATCCAATATTGATATTATAGCAGAAACCAGAGGCCCCCAACCAGACTAATGACTTCTTGCAACGAACATGTGCAAGTAAAAATATGTGGACAGAGTATACTGTATGACACACTGTGATACACTACACTTTTCACAGAGATGAAGAGTTTTTTAAATTTTTTCTTTTTTTGCTTTCTTTTGTGAGGGAAGTTGCAAGGGCAGAGGACAGATAGCAAGAGACTTGGAGATTAGTGGGATTTGGGTACATAATGTGGAATTCACAAAAAAAAGTCAATAACAAGTTTTTTTTTTTTTTAAAGAAAAAAAGGCATACATTTACAAGTACAAGCATAAAGAGCACCACATAGATTAGACCAGAAAAGAAAGACTTCTTACCACATAATAATGCTGGAGAAAGGTCTTCTACATTGGTTCTCAGAAGCTGATTTCAGTGCTCAGAGATCTGGTTACTGCCCTTTCTGAGGCACTCTCTGATTGGTTAATAAAAGTCACTGGTGGCCAATTAGCTAGGAAGAAGGAGTATAGGAAGACAGAACTTCCAAAGGAGAAATTTAGGAATCATGAGATTACACAGAGGAAGCTCTCTTCCTGCCAGGACTTGGAACCAGAAAGAAGTCTCAGTGTGAGCTCTGAAGGTACAGCAAGTCACATGGCTGGTTGCAATTAGGTGGTCAGGCTAACTGAGATTATCTAGTTGAGAGTCTCCCCAGCTAAGGCCTAAGCATTGAAACATTAAAAAGTCTTGGTGTATTTAATTATTGGAAACAGGGAAATCCTTGGTTTTAGGCATTATCTCCAGTACAGGCCTCCTGCCACAACCGTTAAGCTAAGGCAAGCCTACAGGCCTCCCGCCAGGCCACTGCCAGCTCTCCATTGGCCTAATATAACAGTTTATAGCTATTAACAAATATATTTGTTAACAAAGTTTCTGTTTCGTAATAATTAAAACAAACATACAGAAAAACAAAGATTATCAAAATCTGCAAAGGTAAAAGAGCAAGTAACATATGAGGGTAGACCTACTAGAACTATTCCAGACTTCTCAGTGGATAATCTACTACCCAGAGAGGATGGGCAAATGTCCTACAGACTCTAAGAGGCAACAGATATCAGCTTAGACTACCATACTCAGCAATTTTTCCATTACTACAAATGGAAAAAAAAAGATATTCCATGATAAAGTCAAATTCTAAAAATATCTATGTACAAAACCAGCCCTACTGAAGATATTAGAAAGAAAACTCAAAGAAATGTCCAACCCAAGGACATTAAGTACACCAATGAAAACAAAGGAAATAAGTAATCTCACAACAGGAAAAACAAAAGAATGGAAACACACACACACACACACACACACACACACACACACACACACACACACCATCACCACCACCACCACCAGCAGCAGGAAAAACAAAAACAAACAACAACAACAACAACATAAGAGGAATTTACAACCATTGGTCTTTGAAGTCTCTCAATACCAATGGTCTCGATTTCCTTATAAAAAGACACAGATTAACAGAAAGAATGTGAAGATAGAACTCTTCCTTCTGCTACATACAAGAAACACACTCAACATTAAAGACAGATAATTCCTCAGGGAAAAAGGTTGGTAAAAGATTTTTCAAGCAAATGGAACTAAGAAGCAAACTTGTATGATACTCCAATACTTAACAAAATAGACTTGAAACCATTATTAATCAAAAGATAAAAGGAAGGGCACTTAATAGTCATCAAAAGAAATATCCATCAATATAATATTTCAATGCCCTGAACACAAGGACACACACATTTGTAAATGAAACATAAATAATATTTGAATCATACACTGACCCTCAAGCCATTGGTAGTAGAAGACTTCAATACCTCACTCTTGTCAATGGGCAGGTCTTCCAGATAAAAACTAAACAGAGAAATAATGGAGCTAACATACATTAGAAACAAAATGGACATAACAGATATCTGTAGAACATTCTACTTAAACACAATAGAATATACCTTCTTTTCAGTACCACACAGAAATTTCTCCAAAAATTACCACATACTCAGTTAGAAAGCAAGTCTTAACAGATACAAGAAAATTGAAACAACATGACAACAAATATTAATGAGTATGTTACAGAGGCAATTGAATTCACATCACACATGGTTATTCTCCTAAATTCAACTCATAACTAGTAATAACCATAACTACACCAGTACAAATGCTGGATAACAAGTATTTTCCCTATATGCAGAAATAATACTGTTGATCAAATTATGTCTTAAAATTTACCCACATAAACCCTGCCCTCCAAGGCTCAGGGAACATTGTGGAGGTGTGCAGATTTAAAAAGGCAAGAGGCAAATGACAGGGAAGAGGGCCAATCATGAACCACTATCTTGTGAGTATGATGTTGCCAGAGATAGTATGTACTTAGAAAGACTTGTTGCCTACATAAGATTGATACAAGACAAAGCAAGAAAACACTGATTAATAGATGGATCCCCATTTAAAGCAGCTTATGACAGTTGAAGCCTGTTCCTGTAAGGACAGGAAGTCATTACATTCAGTGATGTAGCCACTGGCAAGCTCATCACATTCTATTGGATGCCTTTACACCTATGCACACTCGAAGCATCCTGGTTGAGCCTACTGGGTCCCAAAGCAAAAGCAAAAGCAAACAAAAAAAATATAGAAAGCTCCAAAAGTAATGAAAATGTGCTGAAATTTGGTGAAAGGAAGGGGTGTGAGTAGGACTGAGATGAAGAGTAGAGGGATGAGTGTGGGCAGAGTATACTAAATTATTGTTTAAAAATTTTAAAAAGTAGTGTTTCTTTTCAGATTTGTTTTTATTTTTAATTATATCTTTCCATGTACATTTGTGCATGGGTATGTGTACATGAATGTAGGTACACAGGGAGACCAAAAACATGCATAACATCCAATGGGGCATGAGTTATATTATGTTGTACTTGACATCCAAGTCTTCTACCAGCATATAGAATTACCAGGTACCATAGTAGTACCTGTTCTTTACCACTAAGAGGTTCTTTACCACTGAAATATTAACTTTGCAAGGTTTTCTCCAGCCTCTCAAAGTTAATATTTCTCATTCAATAGCAAGCAGGAGAAATTTATCATTCTCCAAACTACTCTACTATATAATTTCATATCTTCCAGAGTCTATATTTATATATACAAAAAGTCTAATAAATCAACTAGTATCCTAAACTCTACCAGTTATTAGTACAGCTGTAGCGTAAGTTTTCCATCTTAGTCTAAAGACTCATTTCTTCTCTCAATATTCTTACCCTACTTTACTCTACTGGTGAATTTTTTATGCTTCATTGGCTTTTCCTTTGCATGCCTATATTTCTTCAAAATTTTATGCTATTACTTAAATATCATAGAGAATTTCATCTTGACAAATCTCAAAATACTACCAGCACTACAGTATTCCACCGGAGATATTTTTTTTTCTGAAAATTGAATACCTCGATAAACAAAAGCAATATGTAAAAATTAATGTGTTTAAAATTAAATGTAGAGCTTATAATATGAGCATTTTCATAAGACTGCTTCACTCTTTTTTTTTTCCTTTATTTTTTATTTCTTCAAGTTACATTTCAATCGCAGTCCCCTCCCTATTCCCCCTCCAGTCCCACTCTCCCACCCTCAACCCCCCATCCTCTTCCCTTTTTTTTTCTTTTAAGTATAAGGTATATCTTATTTCTCCCTACAGGTTCCCCTTTCAGTCCAACAAATGGTCTTTCTCTTATAATGATAAATACAAAACAGTAAAACAGAGGTAATTAGGCCACAGTTATGAGGGTTATATGGCTTAACATACATTCCCAATGTCCAGTCCATATATATTTGGTACCTGACTTTAACATTCTACTATCTAACCATCTCCATGAGTTTCAAGTTCTATATCTGACTCAACATTCATACTAACTTGCAACACAATTTTAAAAGTATCTTCTTAGATCTATAACAGTCTCTTGACACCTACACAACTCAAAATTTAATTATGAGACTCTAGCTATCTGTTCTTCAACCACCTCAGAGACCTGAGAGGGATAAATATATCTGATTTTATAGGAAGTACAGGGCCTGCAGCTTCCCATACTAAGAAATGATATACCAGTGGCTGCCTGGACAGTTCCCATTTTCTCTCCATACATTACAGCATCGATCTTAATGTAAATATTGTAAAGAATTTTGCTCATTTTATTTACTATTGAAAATTTTCATATATTTGAAAACAAAGTAGACATTATCATTAAGCTCAAATCATAAAAAAAAAATTCTGCAAAATTCCTAGCAAATGGGATTATATGGTTTAATTGAGATCCAGTAACCAACTTGTCAAATATAAGTATTTTACATCTGTTCAAGTAAATTTTAGTTTAACCTAAATTACACTATTGATTTAGTAATTTGTTTCAATTAGTTATATTCACATAATTGTTTCTAGGTAAGCATGACATTTAAAAAAGGTGTGGAAATTTAATTCACACATCAAAGGCTTTTGTGTGTCTTTTGAAAAGTTCATCTTTTCCACACTCAAACTTTATATAGATCAATTAGTCAAATAAATAATTTCTAATTGATTTTTTCATGTATGTTTTTAAAGTGTATGCCATGTATTTTAGCATAGGAATATACTCCAGTCAATTGTTTATAACAATCAATCTTCCAGATTGTTAAAATTATCTATAATGCTAGAGATGTATTTCACATACCCCCCCCTTATCATTCACATAATAAAATGGCTCGTATCACCATCCAAAGCCTTCTTGTCAGCTAGATCCTGAACATTTTGTGCCATGATCTAGGTCAATAAGTCTTCTTGTCCCTCTAGTCAGTGCATTTTTCCTAAAACCCAAGATCAAGCCTGAGTTCTACATCTAGTACTCCAGCCTGGTATGGAAACCCCTGTTCGTCCCATCATAACCCCCAGCCTCCTCACAGAAGTTCAGCTGCCACCTATTTGTAATGCTTGGCCATTCTCCCTCCACATCCATCCTCTCACCTCAACTATGTCTTGCATACCTTTTACCAGGTTCTAGCCCTGTGAGTCTGCCTGATGCTTTCCTCCATGCACCCTACTCAATCTCTTAGGTCTAGCCTAGTATATCAAGTGACTGCATAGTTTGTACAGTCTTGCTGAGCCAGCCATACTCTTACCGACCTCTTACACACTATCCAACCTCTGAACAGAGCCAAACCTTGCACATGCCCAGAGTATGCCTAGAGTAGTGCACCTTATCCTTCCCCCAGGCTCCTTCTCTAAGCCACAAATTTGCTTCCAAACTGCCGAATGGGACCAGGTCACACAGCTAGTGCACCAGCCATGGCAACAGGGTCTACCTGAATTCATTCAACTAAGCCATATCTAGCCCTCAATCCCAAACCAGTCCATACTCTCTATTCTGTCTCAGATTTCTGTACCCATATCAGACAGAAATAGCAAAAGATTACACATGCCAATATCTCATAAAATATACAAGCAATCTCTTCAAAATCGTGCCATCCCATGTCCCAAATCCAACTGTTTAATAGAAACTATACAAATATACAAAAAGACAATAAACAATTTATCATATAAGTCAATGCAGAAACAGGTTTTGATAATATCCAGCATGGCTTCATGATAAAATTCCTAGAGAAAGTAAGAGTAGAGGGAGCATAACTCAACATAACAACAGCTATATATATGAAGCCCACAGCAAACATAATCTGAAAAAAAAAAACACTTTAGCAATCTTTCTGAAATCATGAACGAGACAGAGCTTCCCACCGGCTTGCCTTTCTTTTTTTCTTTTTTTCCTGTTTTTAAAATATTTTTATCATTAAAAAATACAGTAATCAGACAGAACAAGATTGTTCAGTCTTAAAGCACACACCGTGCTGTGCTGGGAATCTGCAATGGGAGTGCCCCACTGAACTACAGCAGAGTAACCTTTGGGTGGTGCCTCCCTGTTACTGTATTGTCAGTGTCCTTCAGGGAGAAGATACCAGAACAAAGTAGCTGGAAATTAATACAATTTAAGCACATATCACCCTGCACGACCCTGGACTGTTGAACCAGCCCAGGTTTACTAAACTAAGGCAAGGACACTGCAACCTCCGTGGAGGCTGTCCCCAGAGAGAGCCTGCTAACACAAAGCCAAGCCCTTCTCCAAGGAGGGAGGGGAGGCAGCTTTCTCTTTGTTTTTGAGAAGGGTCTCTCTCCCTTTCCCCCTCCCTCTCTTACCTATTCCTCCTCCTCTTCCACCACCTCTTTTCAGCTCTTGGGAGGAGATGGCAAAATAAATTCCTCATCCACACTGGTCTGAGCCTCGAATCTTCCGGAGTCCTGAACTCTGAAAAGCAAGTCCAACTATATTTAGAATTCTAACCTGCTGTGAGTTTTGCTTTTCTCCCTCAATAAGTGCAAAACCCAAAGCTTTGCACTCTACCTAAATCAGTGACACTCCCAGGTTTTACAATTTTTAATCTGAGCTTCCGGGCAAACTTTCATAAATTTGCCCCTTCTCGTCAAAATGAAATAAAACACCACAAAGATCAACTTCAGGAAGAAGCAATTAAGTCTTGATCCTAAGTCAGGAGAGGAAAGAGACACGCCCTCCCTTCAACCCTCACACCATCGGCTTTATTTATTTGCAAAACTAGTTTGTTGAACAGGAGTGCAGGAGCCTAAGCTAACCTCAAAGAAAAAAACTGATACTTGCCAGGCCAAGAATGGGTGGGGGCCCTATAACACCCAATTCTTTTTCAAAATATGGTATCTTTAAATTTTTAAACAATTTTATTTATTGTTATTGTTTGTGTATGAGACGGGTATTGAAGTAAAAAACTGGTTAAATATTTGGCCTAGATGGAGGCCTAACATTTCAGTTAGATGGAGTCGGGTTATTTACCCTTGCAACCACCCCTAGGCCACCTTAAGCTATGATAAACAGACAGGCATCATAATTTCATAGTTCTTTAATGACATACTGTATTTTTTTCCTTCCTAGAATCCACCCATAGTACAGTAGCTTGCATGGCTGTGGGACCACTGCCATGTATTTATTATTCTGAATTATTCAGAAAAACATAATGTTTCCTATTCTTTCTTCTCTTTTCTAAGCATGTTTTCCTTAACACTTTGGGCTTTCCCTCTAACACTCTGAGCTTCCCTATTTTTTTCTCTAAAGCCTCCCTCCCGACCATGTGGCTGGCTCCTTGTTCCCCATGTCTGACCTAAATCGCAAATTGCATGGGGTTTCTTGTTGCTTCTTCTCTCCCCATCTGAGAGCTGCTGAAACTTATAACTTGCCTGCCTTGGTTTTGTTGGTTTGCTTTTCTTTCTTTCTTTCTTTCTTTCTTTCTTTCTTTCTTTCTTTCTTTCTTTTTCCTTTTTTTTTTTCTGAGACAGGGATTTTCTGTGTATCCCTGGCTGTCCTGGACTCACTCTGTAGACCAAGCAAGCCTCAAACTCACAGATATCTGCCTGCCTCTCCCTCAGGAGTGCTGGGACTAAATGGGTTTAAAGGAGTGCTCCACCATGCCCAGCCTGTTTTTTTTTTTTTTTAACTCTTTTTAAAATAAAACTGCCCTGGAGCTTCTATTTGAGTCCATTCCAAATCCTGTGTCTTTCCTGGGCCAAGCAGGTCATGCAGAGTGCAAGGACAACTTTTGTGGAGCTGGCTCTTT
>CAJQZJ010000953.1:1369785-1397255 GCA_907164525.1 Lophiomys imhausi
ACACATACTAGTAACATTCTAAGAACTGATGAGTCTGTGGATACACACACACACACACACACACACACACACATATATGAATATTTGGATATATGGAGATAGGCAGATAGATAGATGATAGATAGGCAGACAGGCAGATAGATAGATATCCTATACATGTATATATGTGAAACCATGCATTTGAGAGACAGAAAGGAAGAAACATAGGAGGGGTTGAATGAAGGAAAGAGCAGGGTAAAGGGAATAATATTTTAATTTCAGAAAATAGAAAATAAAAATCCTATATAAGATATTAAATATTAAGCAGATGATATTTAAGCATGATTCATAACATGGCTGCATACTGTCCTTCTCAGCCATCTTAGTTTGAGTTTTCATATACAGAATCACATTATTTCAGGTCAACATTCTTTTTGTTCTTGCATGGCATGTATAATTAATATTTCATATCTTACCCAAATTCACAAAATGTATGGTTAGAATTCCACCACCCCCAGGAGACATGCAGGCAAAGCAGAGCATGTCTGAAAGAAACTAGCAATTCTCTGTGTTTTCAGTAGAACAAAGTGTAATAATCTAATTTTAGAAAACACTAATTGAAACAAAGTGGGTTTCTTTCATGCAAGGTATCTCAGAGATTGTACTCAGAGAACATACATGTTAAAATTCGCAATATAAATAGTGTACTAACTTGTCAGGTATGTTTCATTGCATATCACATACATGTACTTTTTGCATTGTGAATGATTATTATAAATACATTTTAGAAATTGTTGTACATAAATTGATGTTCTTTCAATGTATCTTTCCTATTATAACTAGTGATTCTATATCATTATTACAAACTCTTGTGTTGAACTCCTGTCAATGAGTTGGTATTAGGAGATGGATTATGGAGATATAGGCAATGTTAATTATGTAAGATCATGAAGGCAGGTTCTCCTTCATTATACGAGAAGACTCAGAGGAAATTCTATCTTATTCAGTCAGTAAGAGCACCTTTCCTAAGACAATGGTACCATAATCTCAGCTTTCCAGCAACAAGAACTGTGAAAAATAAATTCTTGTTGTTTAATCCATTAAATTCAAAGTATTTTGTTCTTATACTCAAAACCTAATAACACAGTACATGTGTAGGATTTTGAACAAAATTTTATTTATTGTTGATACCTGAATTTATTAGTATTTTAATACTCTTTCAGTCATGTTGTATGTAGATTAGGGTTGCTTTGAGCACTATATGTAACCAACATATATTAACTTACAAATAAATGTCATCTATGGCTATTATTTTTGTTTATGTACCTTTTTCACATTTTAAATTTAACAAATGATGACGTGCACATTTAAAAATCCCGTGGTTTACCTGTAACTCCAGCTCCGTAGGATCTAACATCTCTGGCTTCTGTAGGTACCTGCAACCGTGCACATACACCCACACACAGACATATACACACATTCAAAAATAAGAAAAATGAACCTTAAAGAACCTCATTATTTAAAATATTATATTATAGGTGTTTGATGTGGCAAAAAACTTTTCAATGTGTGAATTTGATAATACTTCCTTAAAAAATGTAACTTGCCCTTTTATGGATTCATGTTTTGTCAATACATCCATTAAAAGATAGAAAATCAAGCTGAGTAGTGTGACAAACTACTAATGGCAAGCCTCAGAAGAAAAAGACTGAAGTAGCCAGATTTGTGTAAGCATAAGGCTAACTTAGGAAACATGGTCAGTTCTGGAAATTACAGAAAATATGGCAAGACCCTATCTCAAAAAACAAACTAACAAAATATTCAGAATTAGTTGTGCTGTGCTTACTTATTATGTTAACCACATTTAGATGTACTCTTCTGTAGGTACACTTTTGAATCAAATCATCATTATGTAAATATATTAGAAATTAATTTTTTATCTAGATATAGAAAAGTAAATAAATTTAGATGAGCTCCTACTTGTTGCCTTTTGAACCACTATTGTATAGAAAGGAAATTACAAATTATACATACGAAAATTTTGAATATATATATATACATAGACAAATTACTAATTTCTATGTTTATTCATTTCTCTAGAAGATAGCATTCTGCTATGTGAAAAATTTCTTATCAATGAGTTAATGCAAGAAAATGTGACCTCCTTTTTAGTGGAATAACAATGTTTACAGGCTAGAAAATCATAATACAGAGTAAAATGCATGATTTTACGAAAATTAAAATTTACTGAACTGCAAAACACACTAAATACTAGTTTACTCCAAAGTGCCTTTTAATAGACTAAAGAATTTGGTACGAAAGATTTTAAGAATTCAGAAGAAATACAACATTCTAGTTTCCTTTCTCTTGCTATGATAAAATACTTTAACCAAAATCAACATGGGGAGGAAAAGGGTCATTTTGCTTGCATTTCTAAGTCACAATTCTTAACTGTGAGACGTCAGAATCATCGATGAATATACTGCTTGATGGCTTGCTTGCATGAGTAGTATTTTATACAGCCCAGGACCCTCTACCTGAAGAACAATGCCACTGACATTGGGCTTGTGCTTCCTATATCAATTGACAATTAAAGCCATTCCCTACAGACTTCTTCTTAGACCAACCTTATCTCCTGATCTAGGTTATTATTTCATTGAGTCTTATTGTCTCAGATGATTATTAGGCTGTATCAAGTTTAAAAATAATACTATCTAGGACATGTAGCAAACAGGAATCCCTTTTATTACTCCTCCATCAGCCATATTATGAATTCACGTGGATACATTTATTGTGATGTTCCTCCCTTATTTAATTCGACCCCATTCCCTTCTTTTCTCTCAAGTCAGGATTGGAAAGTTCTGTTCTTAAGTAGCTATATGAATGTATATCAGAATCTTAAATTTGTTATTTATTACATAATTTATTATTTATTACATAATCTCATTACCTTAGCTCTGCTTTTGATTTGAAATTACAATTGTCTTTTTTTCCTCTGCTCATTGATTTATATTGTATCTGGACTTGCATAAGATGCAGTTGGTGATTGCAGGAGTACAATACCATGTTTTATATATATATATATATATATATATCAAAACAAAGAAAACCTTTCTTTCATAATACAAATTTATGTTTGAGGCAGGTTGCCCTCGGACATGCTGTGAGAATGCAGGCACAACACATATTTTCTATTACTTCCTAAAACAGAAATGAAAAATTATAAAATAGAAAGGAATGAGTGGATTCTTTGCTGATGGATATTAGTCCTATAATTCTATGAAATAGAATTTTAGCATCATACGAGGTAAATAATTACTGAAATTGTTGAATGTTTTCAAATTTTTCTAACATATTTGAAACTAAATTATGCTATAATTGAGACCTATTTGCTATGTCCATGAAAATTGTCAAGTAGAACCAACTTGTTCGACCAAAAATGTAACATATATTAACTAACTGTGTACAGTGACTTCTCCATAGCTGAATTGTACTTTTAATATTTCATTCCCACATTATAAAAAGTGAATGCAGATTTCACTCTTCAAATAAATTAAACAAATCTTATTATATCACTTACTTTTAAAAGCATAAATTCAGTAAAAGTATCATACTGTAGCTTATAAATGTGTGTCTCTCTCTGCAGTAAACAAATGTAAAAGAAAAAGAAATTTGCTTTAAAATAATCATGATTTCACCACCACATTGAAGCCAATTTCCAGACTTCTCAGGTTACCTTATGAGGTAATGCTAAGAGTGTTGTCTCTGCTCAATTCTATTTATGACTGGTAAAGTGAATACTGTCAAGGAGGGAGAGTAGCATCTGTTTATTTGGTATTTTCCCTCCCCAGTGGCAAATGTTCTCATGGTGCCATGGTCCCTTACAAGTCCCTTAAAGCTTCAAAACTGTAGCAAGAATTTAATATGCCTTTGTTAACCTATTAACAAAGGGGTAACTTTTTTGTTATTTTTTCATCTTCCCTACTCTTCAATACTTTCATATATCATATATCTCATTTCTTAATGAGTTTTAATTTTAACGGTTAATAAATTTAGATTCTTAGACAGATCCACTTTAGTCAGCTTTTCTCCAACAAAGAAAATACAGGATATTAGCACTGACAAAATAAACATAAAAAGCATTTCCATTTCTACAATTGTATCTATATTGTCCTTTTCTAATTAAAAATATTTTGCATGTATGGATGTTTTAGCTGCTTTTTTTTGTCTCAGTGTGTGGTGCATGCTAAGGCCAAAAGAGAGTATCAGATGCTCTGGCTCTGTAGTTAAAGGCAGTTGTGAGCTGCTGTGTGGATGCTGACAACCTAACCTGGGTTCTGTGGAAGAGCAGTCACTGGTCTTAACCCCTGAGTCATCTCTCCAGCCCAATATTATCCTTTTGTAGCCACATCCTCTTCTTCATTCACCAATATAAACAGTATAAACAGTAATTTGTTATCTATATAACACTGTCACTTCAAGAATGCAATAGTAATTTGAGATTAGAAACACTGCTCAGTGGTATAACAATCATGTAAAAATGTGTGAGACCTTGGGCCCAAGCACAAGCACTGTAAAAGTATACAGTGATCTTTTAACCTTAAATTTATGTAATATTAGTTGTTCTAATGTATGTACCTTTCCAAATAAGTTTTATAACAAGTTTATTTATATATGAAAACATACATACATATCTAAGATTTGCTAGAAATTTCATTAAAGCTAATGAGCAATTATAATAGTACTTACATTTTGATTATGCTGTTTTTCTAGCACACAAATGTTATTATGCAAATTTCAGTGACACATTGTTCCTGTGCATTGTGTAGGTATATCTATAAATATTTTCATAATTATATAAAGTTCTATTTTAATCTATTCCTAAATATTATTTGGGATATGTTGATATATAATTAGCTTCTCTACACTAACCTTGAATTCTGTGAACACACTGAAGCAACTAGTTCTGGGAACTAGTTTTGCAGATATTTTGGTATTAAATTGGAAAGTAAATAATTTATTTCTTTTCTTGCTTTATTAGGTTGGAAAACTTTCATTTATAGTAAGTAAAAGTCACGAAGGCAGATATCTTACTTTATTTTTAATTTAAGAGGCAAAGTACCTAATTTCTCAATTTTAAATGAAATGTTTGCTCAAATGTTAGTTCATGTTCTTTTTGAAGTTCTTCCTACTCTTAATTTACTGAGAGCTTTTATTGGTAGGGATTGGATTTTGTTCAATAGTATTTTTGTGCCATTTAAAATAATCATATGTTGTTTTTATACTATTAACATAGTTGTTTAGACTGATTCTTTTCGAATGATGAATCAATCGTAAGCAACTGGAATAAATCCAACCTGATCATGCTGTACACTTTCTGTTTATAGATTTAATTTGCCAATATTTTGTTGAAGATTATAGGATTATAAAATATGTTGGGATATGTTCCCTCATGTTAAGGAGGAACAGGGTGTTCTCAAAATACATTAAATTTTTATACATGAAATCTTTGAAACTTATGAAATTAGACAGCGGGGGGAAAATTCAGTTGGTAAAATATTGGAAATGAAAACATGAGGACCCGAGTTTTAATCCCTAGCTCCCACATAAAAAAATCAAAATTATGATGGCACAGGCTTGTAATGCCACTACTTGCATAGTCCCACTATTCTACTACATGATCACAGAATCACATGTCCTTGTTAGTCTGGTTACCTGCTGCTCTGAATGGGCATTACCAATGAGCACAGATTAACTCTGAGAGTACATAATAGTATTTCATAATGCTTCTACTCCTGGCACTCAATTTCTACAAATATTTCATCCCAATTTCCTATCATTTTTGGTGCTGCAAATTATACTTTTGAAATATTTGTTGCTGAAAGAATTTTTTATTAATTTCCCCAATGCCCAAGAATTGAATAAGAGCATCATATGTGGACTCAGACTACTTCAGTTCACTTAAAAATTCATTGATTTCAGACAAAATCAAGATCGTTCCAAGTCTTAATTTCCTGCTCTATACAATGCTGATTATAGGAGAGGTTTAAGCAGGATAGAAATTCCAAATGTTTTTATCACAATGGCTGGTAGTGTGATAGTCTTGTAAATTGTAAGATACTAGTACCATATAACATATTCTGTATCTTTAATACTCTGTAGGTAGAATTCCCTTACCTAGATCACTATAATCCTTTTTGTTTGTCAAGTCTTTCACAGTATTCATCTGGAAAACTTCCATTTTAGGAACAACACCAAGACACATTGTAGAGGTAAAAATCTCTGAAATGGAAAACTTCCTGATTGCAGCTTAGTGAAAAGTTCATACTCTTTCTCAAATTATGTTCCAAGTCACCTGAATTAAAATATTTAGGGATCTATCCAAGGTGGGATGGCAATTTATGAAATTGCTCCTGTGAGCTTGATGAGCACTAAAATCCATCAGTTACTCATATACATAACTTGTGCCTGTTGACATAATTTACTTCTTGTTTTAGAGTAATTATTTTAATGAGTATTCTTCCCGTACCTACCAGTGAAAACAGAATTGAGACTCCGAGTCTCTGAGTCTCCTCCATGAGGCACTACCTATAGTTTCTCATTGAACACACTAAATGATTTCATCATTTATTTTGGCATAAAATAGATAATATGGGAAAGTGCCAGAATTCTGGTACTGGAAAGTGTTTGGTTGTACAAATATAGCAAAGATTGTTTGGGATGATGGGAAAGAAAGATTTATGGCTTGTACTTGGAATTTAGAGTTGTAGTGTAGGTGCAAAAAGTAGTAGAAATAAAATCAGAAAAATGTGATGGGGTATTTAGGAAAGGAAGGCCATGTAATAGTTCTTAAAGTATACTATGATATTAGTCAGAAAAGTGAATTCAACCCCCCATACTCAACAAACTACTTTTTATGGAGGAAGATTAAAATATATTTAGAGTCAGTAACAGGCACTATCCTGTATGCAATGTGTCCCTGATTAAAGTCACAGTGTTACTTAGCAACTAAGTATAGGTCTGTCATGGAATGTGATGTCTTGAAGTCAACATCTAAAACCAAAACAAAAAGATAAACAGCAACAACAGCAACAAAAAATGTATGAAATTTTTCTTTGATCTGTTCCAGACCCTCATAGTTTCCACATTGTGTTCACATGCTTACTTCTAGAATATTCTCTATCTCTCCATCTGTGCATTCTGTTCATCCTTCACATTCCTATTCCAAAGACTGAGGGCTCTTTCTAACGTCATGGGCCTCTGGAACTGACAATGGGAGCCTGTATCCCCAGCTCCTCACTTGCAGTGTTCTACCTTATTTCCTTAGTTCTCTGAGTTAAAAGAGATGATACTATTTCCAAAACACCCACTTCACTACGTCCTGGCTCGTTAGCACAACCCACCAGATGTTAAAGAATGTGATCTACCAGCAAGTCCTGGGCACCATCAGGGGCAGGCAGAATATGAGGCCCAATGAACTGTTGTTTGATATAATCTCCTCAGATGATTCTGTTGCAGAAGCACAGAACATTTAATTTGAGGAGAAAAAAAATCCTTGAAAATAAACTATCACCGGCAGAAGGGCTGTTCAAAAGAACAAGAACTGTCGTTTTCAAATACTTCTGTTTTCTTCCACTGAGAATAATGATAAAGGCTCTGTCTCATCCCAAGGTTGACTATATGTTGGGTTTCAGATTTTAGTAGGGATTTGAAGTGTATTTGGCTGCTGTGGTGGAAGTGGCTGAGCTTGACTTTCTGGATCCCGGAGGTGGGGGGGGGGACGACTGGCCCTAGAATAATGTCTCCCTGTCGCTCCAAGCTCCTTTTTAGCCTCTGTATCACTTTTATATCGTCTTGGCTTTATTACTACCTACCGCCCCCTTCTGGCTGGGCATGACTACCAACTATTGCCATGATCTCCCAGCCCTAAAGCTTACCCTTCCACACCTCCCAACACGTCTGCCGTTTATAGTCAGCTCGTCCCGCCCCCTTTTCCAACCCCACCCTCAGATCCTCCCCCCTCCCGCCCCTTGTCCAAATCCTCCACAGAATTGTCGCTTAAGACCCAGAAGTCCACACTCCTGAGCAGGCTCGCGACAGCTTCTGTCTGCACTCCAGCTCCTGCCGCACCTTCGTCCCTGGCGCAGATACTTCCGAGCTCGCTCGGCTCTTTCCGCCAGACCTCGCGTTGTTTGCCGGGTCACGCAGCTTTCACCTCTTTCGCTGCCAAAACGCCCGGGACTCTGCAGGCTTCCTGCCGATCGATTGGTCGCCTAACCTCAAGCTCTCTGTGATCCCATGCATCAGGCCGACTCGGAGGCGCCGCCCTCGCCCGCTGCGCAGGAGAAGCTACAGCCCGCAGGGCCCTCCAACTGCCCGCCGCCCACCATGGCCCCTCAGCCAACAGGTAGCAGGAAGCGGAAAGCCGCCGAGGTGGAGCAGGGGGCCGGAATGTCTTCCTCGCCAGGCCCCTCACAGGCGATGGTGACAACTGGGGTGGGCCAGGCAGAGGGATCCTTGCTGCTGACCAAGAAGCCACGGCGGCCCGTGGCCCCCAGCTCGTTGGTGCACTACCTGAAGGGCCGCTCGCTGGGCGCCGAGGGCCACCCGGGTCTCGCGGGCTTCGAGGGCGACCTGCGCAGCTACGGGGTCCTCAGGCTGCCGGAGCTGCTGAGGGAACGCCAACTGACCCTTGGCCCCCTCAACAAGGTGTTCGCGTCGCAGTGGCTCAATGCCAGGCAGGTGGTGTGTGGCACCAAGTGCAACACGCTCTTCGTGGTCGATATCAAGAGTAACCACATCATGCGCATTCCTCTCATGCGCGACAGGGTGCCCGACCTGTCCCATGGCATGCCCTCCTGTGGAATTCATGCTGTGGAGCTGAATCCCTCCAAGACCCTCTTGGCCACTGGAGGTGAAAACCCCAACAGCCTGGCCATCTACCAATTGCCCACTCTGGATCCTGTGTGCCTAGGAGATTGCCAAGGCCACAGGGATTGGATCTTCGCCATCGCATGGATGAGTGACACTGTGGTGGTGAGTGGTTCTCGCGATGGCTCCCTGGCACTTTGGCAGTTGGATCCTGACATGTTCAGTGGCAGCATTGCTTGGCACAAGGATGCTGGGCTTCCTGTGTATGCCCACGTCCGTCCTAAAACTATGGAGGCCATCCCCAAAGCCACTACAAATCCTGGTAACCGCAAAGTGCGAGCACTTGCTTTCAGCCACAAAAACCAAGAGCTGGGAGCTGTGTCCCTGGATGGCTACTTCCATCTATGGAAAGCCAGGAGCTCCCTTTCCAGGCTGCTGTCCCTAAGGCTGCCCTATTGCCGGGAGAACGTGTGTCTCACCTACTGTGATGACCTGTCCCTCTATGCTGTGGGATCCCAGGCTCACGTTTCATTCCTGGATCTCCGCCAAGGTCAGCAGAACATTCCGCCTCTGTGTTCCCGAGAGGGAGGTACGGGTGTGCGTTCTCTGAGTGTCCACCAGCATATCTTCACTGTGGGGACAGGCCACGGCTCTCTGCTCTTCTATGACATCCGTGCCCAGAAGTTCCTTGAAGAAAGGTCTGCGGCCAGTCCAGACATGTTTCCTGTGCCCTCAGGAAGGAAGCTCAAGCTCACCTGTGGCGGTGGCTGGATCAACCAGGATGATCTCTTAGAGAATTATGTTGCTGGTGCAGAAGATTTACCCAACGCACTCTATACTCACTGCTACAACTGGCCAGAGATGAAGCTCTTCGTGGGTGGAGGACCACTAGCCTCCGGCCTGCATGGCAACTACGCAGGCCTCTGGAGCTAAGGTTGCCTTGGCTGGTCTCACAGTATGGATTTATTTTTTCACTTCAATCTAACTGTACTTTATGTTGCACATGCTATTTTAACTGTTTTGTTTTTGTTTTCTTCTTTTCTTCCAGGTGGAAGTGGCATGGATTAAACAGTAGGCTTCTCAGCACAGAGAAGAGATCTCGGAGCAGTCAGAAGTTATCTTTGAGAATTTTCGTCCCATCTCCTCCATTCTTTGGACATTTCATGCAAGTACTTTCCACCAGTTCTTAGCTGTGTTGTCCTTGAGTGAGTGATCTATATAGTCTATTACAGTGTTAGAATTGTATAAATGTTGTGTTGTTTTATTATTAGAAGTTTTAAAGCTATTGTTTTTTTTAGGTTTAGGTTTCATCACATATGTGTGATATAATAAGAATATTTTCTAATAAACAGAGTTTGGACATCTGTTCTGGAGCACTAATCATAGTTTTATAGCATTGCTCCAACTATAAAATACATTCCATGTTCCAGATTGCCTACTTTTGGAAATGTCATTCATAAATTGTGATCATGGTGTGTGTATATAGTTTGTATGTTGTTGGTGCAAAACTCACTTTTCTAAAAAGTTTATTATCTGAAAATAATTGTCATAGAATCTTGTGTTTATATATCAAAATCTCAGCTGATGAAGATGGCTTAGGTATTCAAGTGTTCTGCTAATTTGAATGTTCAAAATTAACCCAAAAATCAGTGTTTTTCTTTCAAGCCTTATTTTAGTTTTTATGCTCTGTCTTCACATTGATCAAAGAATGTACTTGTTTTCACTTCTTGCCTTAGTAGTATCAAGACATGTGGATACTTTTGAATGCTGTCTTTTGAGTAACTTGCACAGAGTTTCAGTGCCATCATTCAACACAGGGATATTAAGTATAAATGTAGAATGTATGGCAGACAGGGCAGGAAATACACTGCTCTAAGGTATAGACTGAATATTTTTGCTGTTGCTATTTTTAATACCAAATTTTATATTTGAGCATATTTTAAACTTTCAAAATCTGCTTGAGTTAAGTTAAAAGAAAAGTGCGAAGGAAAAAAAATGAGCCCATCCAGCTCACTGTGAAAGAAACTCCCTTCTTTATAAGCTCCAAATTAGATTTTATTTTGAGCTTGAAAGATTCATACTTAGAGTAGATATGTTACTAAAACTTCTGGTTCTATGATTTTCAAATACAGGAGCTGGGGATTAAAAGAGAGGTATGATTAAAAAACTTTCCCAATCAGATAGAGGTAATGGGATGCTATGCAGATGTATTAGATTTCTCCCTAGGTGAGAATACTGAAAATGAGAAAGGAGCCAGGCCTTGTTAAAAACTGGCCAGGATTTGTTAATCCTGGATTGGTATTGGGTCATGTTTCCTTTTCCTTAAATATCTGACATTTGCATTGGTGTTGATATACTACATGGTGTTTAGTGCCAAACCTAACTTGTTGAAAGTATCTAAAAGTAAGTTAATACAAAATGGTCAGATTTTTTTGTCTCTAAAGGTTATGCAGGTTTATTTCATAGAATTAATACTGTTTTGCTACATATCTTTGTGTGTGATTTTTGTTTTGCTTGCATGTATGTTTCCATCTCTGTTGTGAATGATATGAGAGCAGAGATTGTAAACTGCAGATTTAACTTCTTCATTTGTATACTAAGGCCGCACAAAGGCAATCAGTTGTTATTTACTGATTTTTTTTTGTCAATGGAAACCTGCATTTCAAATTGTAATAAATATTTGCTGTTGCATAATAAAGAACTTTGTGTGTTCCCCACCCCTGTTTTTCTTCAAAATTTCCTTAATTGATTTACAACTATTGGCATAGTACTTCACCCATTCATAAATGAAGTAATATGTAATACTTGCAAGATGAAAAAACATTTATATTTCATATATAACTGGATATTAACCCATTAAAATGAAAAAAGTGGGATTTGAGGATTTCTTTAAAATATTTTATTTATTTCAGAAATAAATTTGAAAATTTTTGTTTATAAGTTGTTGTTTTAAATTTAGAAATATATTTGTTTAAAAAATTTAATCAAACTATTAACTGCCTATTTTATCATGAACAGTAGGGTATTTGGGGATGGTACAATTGGGATAAATTGGGAATTACAGAAAAAAGTTTATTAAATGAGATCTCAAATAAATAATAGAAGGCAAAGCTTTAGTCTGATTTCTTCTCTGGCTTGGTTCTAAATATTATCACCAACTCAGTTTAATTGTATCATATTGTAGGGTATATCTTTTTTAAGATAATTACATGGCTTGGCTGAATTTTAATAACTAAATAGCTTAATTATGATTGTATTCCTATTTTAGAAATATGTAATTGTTGTTTTCATTTTTAAAATTTTTGTTTATTTAACATTCCAATCACAATCCCCTTCCTCCACTCCTCTTAGTCCCACCCTACTACTCACTTCCCCTTTACTCTCCGCCCCCAACCCAGTACCAACCCACTCTGGCACATCAAATTGCATCAGGACTAAGTACCTGCTCTTCCACTGAGGCAAGACAAGGCGACTCTGATAGGAAAATGGGGTACAGAGGGAGGCAACAGAGACCAAATCTGAGATAGTCCCCACTCCAATTGTTAGGGGATCTACTTGAGGAACAAGCAGCCCATCAGTTTTATATGTGTAGTGGGTCTAGGACCAGTCCATGCAAGTTCTTTGGTTGGTGGTTCAGTGTCAATGAGTACCCCTCTGTCCGAGTTAATTGGCTATGTAGGTCTTCTTTTAGTACTTATGTTAATCAACAGTTTATTTGTTTTTTGTTTTGTTTTGTTTTGAAATGTATTTTAACATCCTGTTCACAGCCCCCTCCCTCCTCTCTTCTGAATCTTACCCTCCCGCCCTCTGTCCCCATTCCCCCATCCCCTTCTTCTTAATGAAAGGGACCCCACCCACCAAACCTCCCAGTACTTCAGAACTAACTGCATCCTCTTCCATTGAAGCCTGTCATTTTTTTTTCAGAATCCATTTTTTATTTATTTTACATTTCAATCACCAGCCCCTTTCTTCCCTCCTCCCAGTCCCACTGTCCTACCCACTTCCCCTGTCCCTCCCCCACCTTGCCCCCTACCAACTCTGACACATCAAATTGCATCAGGACTAAGTGCCTCCTCTTCTAGAGGCAAGAGAAGAAGGCAGCTCTGTTAGGAAAATAGGATCCAGAGGGAAGCAACAGAGTTCAAATCAGAGACAGTCCCTGCTTCAATTGGTTGGGGATTCACTTGAGGACCAAGCAGCCCATCAACTTCATATGTGTAGTGGACCTAAGACTAGTCCATCACAGTTCTTTGGTTGGTGGTTCAGTGTCTATGAGTCCCCCTCTGTCCAAGTTAATTGGCTATGTAGGTCTTCTTGTGGTGTTCTTGACTCCTCAAGCTACCTTGAACCTTCCCCTAACTCTTCCACAAGACTCCCTGAGTTTCGCCTAATGTTTGGCTGTGGATCTTTGCATTTGTTTCTATTATTTGCTGGATAGAGTCTCTCAGATCACAGTCATGTTAGGTTACTGTCCAGTTCCCTCTCTCCATCCACTTCCAATATCTATTTTATTTCCACTACTTAGAGGAATTCAAGTATTATCCCTTAAGCCCTCCTTGTTAGTTTCTTTGAGTCGGTGAATTGTAGCATGGTTATCCTGTACTTAATGATTCATGAGTGAGTACCTAACAGATGTGTCTTTCTGGGTTTGTGTTGCCTTGCTCAGGATGATCTTTTCTGGTTCCAACCATTTGCCTGCAAATTTCATTATATCCTTTTTTTTCTATTAGATGAGTAGTATTCCATTGTGTAAATGTACCACAATTTCTTTATCCATTTTTCAGTTGAGGGGCATCTAGGTTATTTCCAGTTTCTGGTTATTACAAGTAAAGTTTCTGTGAACATAGTTGAGGAAATGTCCTTGCCCAGGAGTGATATAGCTGGGTCTATTCCTAATTTTCTGAGAAAGTGCCAGACTGATTCCCATAGTGGTTGTACAAGGTGGAACTCCCAGCAGCAATGAAGATTGCTCTCCTTTCTCCACATCCTCACCCGCATGTGCTGTCACATGAGTTTTTTTTTTTTTTAATTTTAGCCATTTGGACAGTGTAAGATGGAACCTCACAATAAACCAGTCAATGCTTAAATTATCAAATTCTAGTATTAAGTGGTCTACTGTGGTACAGTAGTATAAACATGTATAAACAATGTGAATTTTAAAATATATATTTGATCTTTGAGAATTTAGTACACACACACACACACACACACACACACACACACACACACACATGTTTTGATCAAATCTACCTGCTCCCCTCTAGCTTTTTCCAGAACAAATCCTCATTTTCATGTCTGCCTATAAACTTCATGCCTTCTAATTTTAATTCCATTGAATATAATTAGTCCTGCCAATATGTACCATGATATAGGTACTGAAGCAATGATTCTAAACCTGTGGGACATAGCCCTTTGAGGGGGGATCACATATCAGATAGTTACATTACTATTCATAACTGTAGCAAAATTATAGTTATGACATAGCAATGAAAATAATTTTATGAATGGGGATCACCTCAACATGAGGAATTGTATTAAACTGTCATACAGCACTAAGAAGGTTAAGAACCACTGTACTGGAGCATAGGCCTTACTAGGAACCTCACCCCTGATTAAAACTGCCTCTCTATCTGCACAAAAGCCTCAGCTGTCAATAACTTCTCAACTACACATGGGGCTTTATGAGCCCCCACCCCCTAAAAAATCATGCCAACAGAGAAATAAACTGATAATCACAGTTCACTTAAACTCTACAATGTAATGCAAATATGTGTGAGTTACCTTTCATTGCTATGTGAAAAATTACACAAAATCACTCATTAATTTCCTTTTGCAAACATATTTATGACTTAAATGTTTATATTTCCATGCTTCATTCTTTGAAATGAACTAATTTCTTTTTTTTTAAGTTGGAAGAAAAGATTTTTGAAACAAACATACCCTCTGAGGGGCTGAGGAGATGGCTCAGGGCGCAAAAATTTTGCTCTGTAAGTATGAGGACTTGTATTTGAAACCTTAGTATTCACAGAAAAATCCAAGCACATGTTGGTTGTGTAATTCTGTAGCTGGAGGTCAGAAATATGTAGGTCCTAAGGTCATGCTGGCCAGCCTATCTAAAAAGCCTAGCTTTTGGTTCCAAGGTAGACAGCAACAAAGTTACCAAATGTCTTGCCTTGGCCTCAATATAAATAGCATGTATCAGTACACTCATACTCATACACCATACACATGCACTGTACAAACACCACACACACACACACACACACACACAGAGAGAGAGAGAGAGAGAGTGCAAAATCCAACAAAAGAAATTGAAATGCCTCACCTGGAAAAAATACATGTGTTGAATTTAATTTAAGCACCAATGACAAACAAAATTGAATTCTGAAGAGGCTGATTTTATCTACCTACAGTTAATGTTGAACCAGTTGTCAAAACATTCCATTCATTACTAGTTTAGAGATATTTTTGAAAAAAATTACCAAGGTCTGTTGAATATTTTTCTGAGAACATTGCAATCTCTGCAAGTATGTAACTTAGTTACGTTAAGCATGTCCCCATGTGAACATCTCAGGGACAGAGTTCATCCAGCAAGAACATCATGTACTAATAGGAAAGGAAGAAGAGAGATAGCACAGACCACAGGTGCTTGCTTTTAGGGATATCATTTTTAAATCTTCTCAAAAGGCTCCCTAGCAGTATTTCTCCCCAGAGACATCTACAGAGTTTGACATCACTGAAAGGGGACAGTGTTTGTAGGTGCATGAGTATCACAAATTAGGTAGATGTAATGATTTTTACTAAGTCTGTCCTTTTTTTCCTACTTATAATTTTGTGACTCCATTTTTATAGAGAAGCCCTTATTCAACATTCCATGTAGATTTTTCATTATTACATTTATTATTACACTCACTAGATTGTAGTGGAATAACTACTTGAGTGCCTTATATATACTTCCTCTTCCACTGAATGTGAACTTTGTCATTCTGACACCTAGTATAATAGGCTGAATATATGTGATACTAAAATGGATTAAAAAACTGTGGTACATCTTCACAATGGAATATTATTCAGCTCTCAGGAACAATGAAATTACGCAATTTTCAGGCAAATGGATGGAACTAGAAAAGCTCATCCTGAGTGAACTAACCCAGACTCAGAAGGATGAATATGACATCTATTCACTTATAGTAGGATTTTAGCTATATAGTAGAGGATATCGATACTACAACTAACGCACCAAAGGAAACATGGACATAGACTTTTTATTTTTTATTCTTTTATTTTTATTTTTTTATTCTTTTTTATCTGTTTGTCGGCTTATTTGTTTGTTTGGTTTTTTAGTTCTCTCTCCCTGGCAATGAGACACTTTTCACCGGTGATACTGCCTCGTAGACCCCCACTGCATGAGGAGGCTCTTGGCCCTCATATGACCTATGAACTGGGGTGAGGGACTGTTATATAGGGACACCCCACTCCAGAGGAGCAGGATGGAAGGATCAGGGGATAAAGAAAAAAAATGAAATGTGAAGTTTTGACCTTTGGCTACTAATTGTCATAAACTGTTTAGAATAATTAAGAAATGCAAACTAATAGTCATGCAAGCCTGTCATTTTGTTAGGGGCTATGACAGTCTACTATAGTTATTTTCTAAGCTAACCAGAAATCAAGTTGCTAAGAGACAAGCAACATTTGCTTATCCTAATATAAGAGATAGATAGGGCCTCTTCAAAAACCTCAAGAGATCTGCAGAATATGACATTTAAAGATATTCTCTTAACTTTAGATTTTTTTGATATCGAGACACGTCAACTCCTGACAGCACCCCCTATTCTACTCCAAGTAGAAGATGAACATCAAAGAATCTCCAGTGGGAGATGTTTGAATTAGTGGCAAGCCTATCTCTTGGCAGAAAAAAAAACCTTGCTCCAACTGTAGACAGAATGCTGTCCAAAAAGGACAAAAATTGGAAGCAGGTAAGTCGACTACCTAGCTCTGCCAAGACAGGGTAGGCAAGTCCTTCATAATTCCTGCTCTACAATCAATGTCTGTCAGAGAAACGGGGCCGAATGACTGAAGATCGATGCTGTAATGTATGGAGAGAAAATGGGAACTGTCCAGGCAGCCACTGGTATGTCATTTCTTAGTATGGGAAGCTGCAGGCCCTGCACTTCCTATATAATCATATATATTTATTCCTCTCAGGTCTTTGAGGTGGTTGAAGAATAGATAGCTAGAGTCTCATAGTTAAATTTTGAGTTTTTAGGAATCAAGAGGGTGTTCTGGATCTAAGAAGATGTTTTTAAAATTGTGATGCAATTTAGTATGAAAATTGAGTTAGATATAGAACTTTAAACTCATGGAGATGCTTAGATAGTAGAACATTAAAGTCAGGTGCCAAATACATATGGACTGGACATTGGGAATGTATGCTAAGCCAAATAACTCTTATAATTGTGGCCTAATTACCTCTGTTGTTGTGAATTGTATTTATTATTATAAGAGAAAGAGCCATTTATTGGACTGCAAGGGGGAGCTGTTGGGGGGGGAAAGACATACCTTAAACATAAAAAAAAGAATGGGGATGGGTGAGTTGAGGTGGAAGAGGGTGGGAGGATGGGAATGGCGGGGGGAGTAGGGAGGGGATTGCGATTGAGATGTAACTTGAAGAAAAAAATAAATAAAATATCCAATACAGAGACTAAAATAACAATTCCTTGCCATAAATAATAATAGTAATAGTTATTGTTGTGGTTGTAAATTTGACATCTTGGACATTAAATCAAGTGCCTTGCACTTGCTAGTACAGTGTTTTATCAATAAGTTACAACTCAAGGCCTATATTTACCTCTTATGTCTAGAAAAGTTCTCATTAAGCGCCCCAGTGTGGCTTTGAACTCACGTTGTAGCCTACACAGTCCTTGAAATTGCAATACTCCTGCTTCAGTACCTGAACAGCTGAGATTAGTGGTGTGTTTCATCAGACAAAGCTCATAAATTATGTTGAGAGAATATTGGTCTACGATCAAATGCTCAAGAATGGGACAAGGTGGGAAGATGGACACTGTACAAAACAGGGCCTGTGTTAGTGCCATGTTGATTCATAGCATTGAATAATGTAGATAGGAGAGTTGATTGATCATTTTATTTTGTTGTTGCTTAGGGATAATATTGGATATGGGACATCAAAATGAAATAAAATATATGTTGTTTTAAAATCATAAAAAATGTGGATTTGGATTCCATTGATGTTATTCACTTATTGAATACAAGTTGTGTTGGCCAAATTGTCTAAGCCTCACATTTTATTATTAAACACTCTATAACCTAACATTTTGACTAATGCACATAGGCATTACTTTGATAATTACTTCTCTTTCCCTCTAGGTGTTAATCAATTCTGTTAGAGGCATATGCATTTTTACTTGATTATTACCAATACTTTATGTACTTTTCATTATTGGAATTTGGAAAATTAGGCATAAAATACAAGAATAAATTAATTATCAGTAATTTCAGATTATTACTGGTAACAGGGTAGTTTCCATAACTTGAGATATTTTTGTACATATGTGTATGTATTATATATGTATACCAATGAATGCAGTTGCTACTTTGACAATATTTTATTTAACTTGTAATACATGTTAATTTTCTTTCAGTTAATGGTTCTAACTGTTCCTGTCATTCAATATTCATCTAATTCAACAATTAGGTGATATTATTGTTTTTTATTTTTATTTTTGTTATTACTATTATTATTACTATGCGTGTGTATATGTGTGTATGTGGTGGGTGTGTGCCTACATGAACACATTCATGCATATGTAGGCATATATGTGTCACAGTACATATAAAGGAAGGATAAGGGCAAAATGGAAAACTTTACACAGTGGGTTCTCTCCTTCCACCAGCTGACCAAGATATTGAACATAGGTTTTAAGACTTGCTTCACAAGGGATTTTTACCCATTGAGCCTTAGGGTGTTTTTGTTGTGTATGTGATCTGTTATAAAGTGGAAGACTTGAAGTATACAGTGAATTACTCTCATTACTACAAATTATTTTAATGAAACATCAGATACTTAACCAAATATGGCACTGTATATTAATGCCTCATGAACTGATTCCAAGCATTGAGTGGTGGCAATTTATTTCTAGGTATTAGTCTAATTTGGTTATTTTCATATTGGTACTAATTAGAACCTGTCATATAAATTTTAAAAATCAGATGCTCAAGCCTTGTCCAAGACCAATCATTTTATTTGACTCTTTTCAAGTTAATCTGAACAAAATTAAACAACATAGTTGACAAAAAAGAATATTTGTCTTAGAAGTTTATGTCACAGCAAAGAAAGAAATGATTTACAAATCACAAAAATTCATTAGTTATAAAAACAGTTAAATATTGAATTATGGGCATTAAGTGAATATTTGCTGACCAATGTAATTTTGTCAGGTTTGTTTTTGGAGGTTTCACAAAAGATCCAATTCTTGAATTGTTCTGAAAATAAAAATAAACATAGCAAAGGAGAATCATTGTTGGCTTGGAAGTACACTGTGAGTCTCTGAAATGTATAGACACACATATTCATATGGGGTGAAGATTTGTCTTTGTAGAATTTGAAGTACCCGTCAGTTTCAGATACATATGGACCTAGAGTTCATAAGAGTGGACAATGTTAGAAATACAGGTGTTAAAATCATTACTAAATAGGGCTGTTAAATGAAATAAGTAGAGTGTATTGTAGTAGCCCAGAAGCTAGGTCTTTTGATCCTCATTGAAAACTCACCTCTTCAGTATATCTGGACATTGTCATACTCATAAATTACTTCATGCCTGACATATAACAGGAAATTAGTAGTTTGCAAGTTGGATGTCAGATGAAATGACTATTTAGTGAGTAGCAAGCACTACTTCAGAGTCCTTAGAAACAATATTTAATCTTTGTTTGCTAATGACTAACTTTTAACTTTTTGTTATGCAATCATAGTAACCCAAAGAATAAAAGAGAAATGTGTCAACTGTCACTGTGTTTTAAATTAGGTAACAAATTCACATTTTTACTTTGTTGTGTATTTGCATCATTTACAGAATATAAGTAATTTCATATTTGGACAAAATGAAAACTAAATGTTGATGATGTATTTTGTAAAAATGACTGTTTTTCTTTCCAAATTTGGAGTGAAGTTTCACTGAAGCAAACACTTTGATGATGACAATCAGAGAATTGGTGTTATTCTCACCCTTTCCAATGCCATTACTGTCCACATCTTCATTTCAAACTAAGGCATCAATGTTTCATATTGGTTAAATTTGAACATAGAAACCGACCTTTTATGTTGCACACAAATGCAGACTTGGATGCTCTACACAGAGAAGGAAAAACTTTATTTTCTTCTAGGTCTCTAATAAATTTATCAAATAAAATACTTCCACAGCTCAGAAATAGTTCTCTTTTGTCTTTTTTTCCTAACCCAAAAGAGGGCTTAGTGTAAGTTTTGGATGTTTAAAATTGCACCTTACAGTACAAAAAACAGATCTCATTTTATATAATAAATGGGCTCCTTAACACTTGTGTTGATAGCACATTTTTGAGAATAGAATCATATTCCCCCATACCTTTCTTATCTATCTGGACTGTAACTTACTGTATAATCCTTGTTGACTTTGTATTCACAGCAATTCTACTAACTCAGGTCCCTGAGTTCTGAGATTATGTGCATGGCACCTTATGGGCTTTCTTTTTGAGATCCAATCTAAACAGATGGTTTTGACTTATGGATAACCTCATACAAAGACAAATAATCATTCTTTCTGCGTCCCTATTTCAAACTTCACAAAGAAGTATTTAAAGTCATTTCTATGGGGAAAAAGACTAAAAAATACAGTTTATGGGTCATCATGTCATGCTAGAGTGGAATTATGGCTTCCTGAAATAACAAGAACATAAGGTTGCCTTAAAATACCTTGTTTAAGACAATAGATTCTGAACTGTTCAAAAGTACTTTTAACATAAGTTTTTAGTTAACAATATTAAATATTTTTACACTCCTCTGTAAACAATTTCCAGATCTTTCTTGCAAATCTGGAATTCAATACCCTTTAAAAAATATCTTCAATTTCTCCTTTCCCCTAACCTTAAATTTACCATTATATTTTCTTTTTTCATAACTCTGTTTACTCTAGGCATTTCTGTCAGTGGAGTTACAGCTAATTCCTTTTTATGTGGTTTTCTTTTTGACTGAAGAAACTAAATGAGCATAGAGCCTCCAAGTTTCAACCATGTTTTATTATGTGACAAAATACCTTTCTTTTCCAATGCTGAATGTAAAAATACAAAATATTTTTATTTACTCATCCTTAGCTAGAAACTCATGTCATTTCTATATAGACCTTGGCTACTATAAATAATTGTGCTAAAAAACAAAAGTATCCTCATCTATGTTCATAGCAGCCTAATTTGTAATAGTTAGAAACTGGAAACAACACAGATGTCCCTCAACTGATGAATGGGTAAAAAAAAAATGTGATACATTTACACAATGGAATACTTCTCAGCTATCAGAAATAAGGAAATCATGCAATTTGCAGCCAAGTGAATGGAACTAGAAAAGATCATTCTGAGCTAACCAAGACTCAGAGAGATGCACATGACATCTTCTCACTTATAATTGTATTTTATCCGTATAGTATAGGATAACTATCCTACAACCAACACATCTGATCAGGAACATATATTTTGTTACCTATTGATGGGTCAATTTGCGCTAGGGGTGCTACCATGTAGGCCCCCAGTGCAAGAGGAAGCTCGTAGTCCTCATATGACTGTTGAACTGAGAGGGGTTGATATGTAGGGACACTCCACATCAGAGGAGTGGGATGGGTGGGAGAGGGAGGAGAAGGTGGGAGGGTGGAACCAGGAGGGGTGGGAAGAGGACACTGTGATGGAGATGTAACTTGAAGTAATAAATAAATATTTAAAAATTTTAAAAACAAAAGTAGGTAAATAAATGCTATTTTCTGATTTTATCTCCCTTGCATAAATCCATAATAATGAAGTATTGGCTTCTATGAAAATTTCAAGTTTACGTTTTGAGGAACCAGTATAATGTTTTCCATAGTAGCCACACTTCACTAGCTACCAATACAGTAGCTGGTTTTGGTAGTAGTCGTTGTAAATGGTATCCAAGGATGTTGTATAACTTGTTTTTAATTATTCATACGATATAAAATAATCTATTATAACAACACACATTACAACCAAAATAGAAATAAAAGATAACTTTGTTTGTTAGAATAGTTAATAAATTAGAAATGAAATGTCTTTGATTAGACATTTTTGATAGTTAGGAACATCCACATTCATATTTAATAATAATTACAATGTTTATGTATTTTAAACTTTAAAATATTTCACATTGAATTGAAATGATACTGTCTTTACTGTTACCTGACCTGTTGAAAATTACTGTAGTGCTTAACTCAAAGATTCTATTCAGATTATACCCATTTTATTCACTTTCAGTAACACAAATTTAGTAATATTATTCATTGTATTTATTTCAAAACATGGTTTTCAATACAATTCTGTAAAATACTAAGAACATTGTAATATAAGCATAGAAGAATTATTTATTTTTCTCATCTACATTACTGCAACTTTTAGAAAATTTGCATTAAAAGTACCTTAGGGAACTATAAATATAGTTCAACTGGTAAAGAATGAGGACTTGAGTTTTCATTCCCACTACTGTTTTAGTCACTGTTATATTGCTATGAACATATTCTATGACCAAAGCAACTTTATATAAGACAGCATTTAATTGTGGACTTGCTTACAGTTTTAGAGGTTTAGTTCATGATCGTAGTTCATGGCAAGCACACATGATGATGGAGCAGTAGCTGAACATTTTACATTCTGATCTGAAGGCAGGAGGAGAGAAAAGGAGAGCAAGAGAAAGAGAGAGCAAGAGTTGGTGAGAGCGAGCAAGAGCAAGCAAGCAAGAGAGTAAGAGAAGGAAAGAGAGAGAGAGAGAGAGAGATCAAAGGCCTCATAGTATATCACAGACTCAACAAAGCTTTAAAGTCCAAAGTCTCTTCTTTGATTCAGGATAAAATTATAACTATAACCCTCTGTAAAATCAAAACACAAACTATTTCCAACATAATAATAACACAGAAGCAAGTGCCTTTACATTTTTTAACACATTACCTCTTGCAGTTCCATAAGTATTCAGTGAAACATCACCTAGGTGTTGAGATGTGGCTTTAGGTAGAAATCCCAATGGTATTTGTGCCACAATAGGAAGCACATTTCCTATAGTGCAATATCATGGAATGGCTTATTCTCAAAAGTAAATTGCAAACATAACTTAGATGTGCCATATTAAATCTAGTGATGGCTTAACTACAACAATTTTGAGACTGTTTAACAAAATTGAAATTTTACAGTTTCACTCAATTTACAATACACTCAATTTTTGAAACTTTATCTTGGCTTATTTGATTTTTCCTTATTGAATAGAAGCATTATTCCTTATCTATGCCATATCTGTTTTCAATAGTTTTGGAAAGTCACAATTTTAAAATCTGAACAGTTAAAGAAGAAAAATATTTTTTAATTATGAAGGTCATTTCTAAATTAGAACTATAATAAAATGCAAACTATGAGTGATTAATTATATAAAAAGACAGATTTGAATATATGCAAAATGCCTTCATTGACCCTTACATTGATCTTTATTTAGCTCATGGAAATTGGGAATATGTACTAAAGGTATATGAGTGAGGTTTTATGTAGAAAGTGGTTATATACCCAATTGAACAACAAAAGTATAATATTAGATGAATTAGCTGCATTACATTTGAGGAACTACAAAGAACAATGTAAAGACTACAGAAAAAAATAGATTTTAAATAAAAGTCATTCAAAAAGTAAATGGTATCATAATGCCCGAGGATAAATTATTAAAATAATATATAGAAGTATACATTGGAGGATAAAGTATTAGTATCTGATATGTTCTAAGATATAATGAATTTGTTTAAATATAGTAGCAATAAAAATATTTACTATGCTAATTACTATAAACCTAGCTAATTACCCATGTATGGAGAGATCATAGATCTTAAAGGAGAACCACTACTGAAAATTTCCAAAACCAATATAATTTTTTAACTACTTACTTTAAATACTTATCCTTATACCCATGGATAAGTATAGCTCTCATATCCCACCAAAGAAGTTTTCAGCAGTTGGTTGGACTACTATAGAGATCTATAACTCTTCAACATGAAGGCAGTATATAACAATTGGATGCCTAATTCCAATTGATGCAGCTACAATGCAGCCCTCTGAAGTTCTAAATGAAACATACATCATGAAAACACCAGTTGACATAGTATCATGACTAGAGGAAATTTCATAAGGCCTCATTTTTAGATGAACAGATATAGACAATTACTTCTGAGAGGAGACAGAATATCTCTGATGTGTTAATAATCTCAAATGGTCAGCACTAAACATGGATATATTAGCAATACTAAATTAACTTAGATGATTTCGTGCATTTCTGTGCATATTTATGTGTGTGTTTGTGTGTGTGAAACACTTACATACAGATATAGGTATAGATATAGATATGATATATAGACATAGATGAGATATAGATTTGTAACACTAATAAATGAGAACCCATCATGAATTTGAGAGAGAATGAGATGACATGAGAGAGGGGAATGGGGAGAGTGGTGGAAATGATTAAATACATTGTATCAAATGCTGTTGTTTGTATGTATTTTCTTTTTCTTTAAAGAGTACTGAAGATTGAACATTAAGTAGGCAAGTAAGTACAATGAGCTGTGTCTTCATCTCAAGGTTTGTATCTCTTTTGTAATTCTCATGTGATTGTCCTTCATTTTGTTAGTACTGTTCTTTATATGAAACTTTTTAAATAATAATTTTATTATTAATTCTTTGAAAATTTTCAATTTATTGTGATCATATTCACCCCCTACCCAGTTCTACCCATATCTATCTTCAGTTCCTTATACATCCAACTTTGAACTTTATTCTTAATTTTTTCCCATCAAGTCCAATTTGTGATGCTCAACAAATTTCTGAGAGTAGAATTGTGTGTGGTAGATCTACCAGTGGTCACACCATTAAAGAAAACTGACTCTCTATGTTCTTGGTTTTACCAAATGCCAAATAACTCCTCAACTAGTAAGATTCAGTACCCACCTCTCCCACTCCATGATGAGATTTGTCTGGCTTGAGTTTGCACAATAGTAAACCAAATTTCCTGTCCTGAAATAATCCCTACTTGGTTTTTATTCATTATTATTTTATGTATTGTATGTTTGGCTTTATTTTCACATAATTAGACTTTTTATTAATGTATTATTTAAAATATATCTCTACAATAATTTGCAATCCCCTCCCTACTTTTCACTCCAGTCCCACCCTCCCATCCTCTTCCCCCTCAACTCCCCATCCTCTTCCCTTTTTTTAAGTTTAGGGTATATCTTTTTGCCCCCAACAGCTCCCCCTTTCAGTCCAACAAATGGTTCTTTCTCTTATAACAATAAATACAATACAATACAACAGAAATAAATAGGCCACATATTCTTTGTTTATTCTTCTCTCATACAATGCATCCCAGCTAAAGTTTCCCCTCCCTCTACTCCTCTTAGTTCCCCTACCCACTTTCTCCCTCCCTCAAATCATCAATTCCTCCTCTTTTTTCCTTCAAAAAAGAGCAGACCTCCCAGAGATACTAACCTAGCATGTCATAGCAAGTTACAATAAGAAGAGGCACAAGTTTTCCCCCACCCCTACATAGGAGAGAAAGAAGGATAAAGAAAAAGAGAGAAATCCCTGGATATAACCTCCAAAACCTATTTAACAAGACCATTTAACAGTTTGTAACCAATCCCTCTAAATAACAACCTACATATATAACCCATCAAATGACCAAAGGAGGAGGGAACACTCACCCCACCTTCTGGGAATGAGCAGGTGTCCCTCTCTTACAATTACTTCCTGTTGATATGGGACATAAGAAACCTGTTTGGGTTCCAAATAAGCATGGAGAATGATTAAGCAAGTTAATAGTAACATTTGATGTTCAGTCCTTTTGTGCTCAACTCTTTAAATGTCTTAAGAAGTTTGTAGTCAGAGGCTGAACTTCAGGGTTTTACTGAAATCCTAGCTGGAACAGTCTGTGGGGCCGAATCATCTTTTTTGAGTTCTGGTTGTAAATTTTTGAGGAAACAGCTATTTAGGAAGGCTTCGAGGCTGGATCATCTGAGCTACTTGTCTTCTTTGGTGTCTGGTCTCTTTTCTTCAGAGGTTTCAGTTGTCCAGTTGTCCCTGAACACCTTGGATGTATGCTTTTCATCTCCTGGAAAGACAAAAACAGAGCCCTGTCCTAATCATAACTCTGGGGCACTACTTTTTTTTGGCAAGTGATATCTTTCCTAGAGCAAATTGGTTTTTTTGACAATATGAAAAATATTATCTTTCAATTGAGATTTAAAAAAATCTTTTGATATTTTGTAACTAAAGATACATTTAGGTGTATATATTTTGAGATCACAAAGGATAATTCACTTTTAATTTAAGCATGCCTTTTGTGAGCAGCTTTTAAACTTAAATCACTGCAAATCCTATGTGCTTGATAGATTCTCTAAAGTACTGAGAGAAATTGGGGACTGTCCAGGCAGCCAGTTGTCTGTCATTTCTTAGTTTTGGAAGCTCCTGGCTCTGCACCTCCTATATATTCAGATATATTTATCCTTCTCAGGTCTCTGATGTGGTTGAAGACTAAAGAGTTATAGTCTCACAGTTACATTTTAAGTTGTTTAGGAATTAAAAGGATGTTCCAAGTCTAAGAAGATGTTTTAAAATTGGCAGTGCAATCAAGGCCAACCTGGTCTACAAAGTGAGTCCAGGACAGTCAAGGATAAACAGAGAAACTCTGTCTTGAAAAACCAATGATAATAATAATAATAGTAATAATAATATTATTAATATTAATAATAATAAATTTAGGGCCTTGTACATAAGAGGTAAATTGGCATTGAAAGTTAGGATGGAAACTGAGTTAGGTATAGAACTTTAAATTCATTGAAATAGATAATAGCATATTAATATCATTTGCCAAATACATATGGACTGGACATTGGGAATATTGTTATAATTTATAATATTCATAATTGTAGTTAAATTATTCTACTGTTTTGTATTGTATTCATTGTTACAAGAAAAAGAGCTTTTTATTGGACTAAAAAGGTGAGCTGTTGGGGATGAAAAAATAGACACCTTAAATTAAAAAAAAAAGCAGATATGAGGGTGAGGGGGAAAAAGAGGAAGAGGGTGGGATCAGAAGGGGTAGGGAGGAGGGGACTACAATTGAGATGTAACTTGAAGAAATAAATAAATGTAATAAAAAAAGAATAGCCACAAACTCTCATATCAAGGCTGGATAAGTCATCTCAGTAGTAGAAAAAATGTCCCAAGAGAAGTAAAGAGAGTCAGAGATACCCCCTGCCCCTGTGCGTGTACATACACACACACACACACACACACACACACACACACACACACACACACA
>CAJQZJ010000953.1:1397265-1414436 GCA_907164525.1 Lophiomys imhausi
CACACACACACACACACACACACACACACACACACACACACACACACTGTTAAGAGTACCAGAAAAATCCCTAGCAAGACAACCACAAAATATATGCAGAGTGCCTAATGAAGACCCATGCAGGCTCTATGACCCACCTGAGTCTCTGTGAGCATCTATAAGTCCTACTTAGTTGATTATGTGGGCAGTGTTCTCCTAATGTTCTCTTCTGCTCTGGCTCCTACAATTCTCCTCTCCACTTGTGTAAGGTTCCCCCAGTCCCAAAGGGAGAAACCTGAGGGAGATTTCCAATTTTTTACTCTCTCCACCTAAATTTTGGACATGTGTCTCTGTATCTATTCTTATCAGCTGCTGAAGGAAGACTCTTTGATGAAGATGGGACTAGATATCAGTCAATGAGTATAGCAGAATATCATTAGGAATCATTTCATTGATTTTTTTTTATCGTAGGTCTACGGATTATCTTGCTTCTAGTTCCTAGTCATCGAGGCAATGTCAAGTACAGACTCCTTTATGTGACATGGGCCTCAAATTAGACCAGAAATTTATTGAATACTTCTACAAGTTCTATGCATCCATTCTCTAGTATATCTTGAAGGAAGGATAGATTTTAGGTCAATGAATTTGTGACTGGGTTGCTGTCCTAGTTTCTCTGGAAGCCTTGCCTGGTTATAGGAGATAGCCTGTTCAGGCGGCATATCCTCCATTACTAGGAGTCTTAGCTAGTGTCATCCTCATAGATTCCTGGGACTTTCTATTGCACTTGGTTTCTAGCTCATCCCTGAGATATCTCCCCAATTTCCATTGTCTCTACCAGTTCTATCTTTTTCCATTCATCTCCCTCACCTGATCCTTTCTCTTCTCATCCCCACCAGCCCACAACCATACAGGAAATGTGTTCTAATTTCTCTTCCTAAGGGAGATCCATGCACTCCACCCCCTTGAGCCCTCCTTTTTACTTAATCTCTTTAAGACTGTGGATTACAGCACAATTATCTTTTCCTTTACAGGTAATATCCACATATAAATGAGTATATACCATGTTTTTCTTTCTAGATCTGTATATTTCTATTTGAATACAAATTTCATGATGTCATTTTTAACAGTTGAGTTATTCTTCATTGTGTAAATATACCACATTTTCTTTATTAATTCTTCTGTTCAGGGACATCTACTTTATCTTTATCCACCTTTTGGCTTTTATGAATAAAGTTGCTAAGAATATACTTGAGCAAGTGTCCTTGTGGTAAGTGGAGTGTACTTTGGCTTCATGCCCAGGAGTGGTATAGCTAGTTCTTGAGGCAGATGGAATCACAATTTGGAAATTCCAAGATAGAACCACCATATCGATTTCCATAGTGGCTGTATAAGTTAAGCAGTTTTGATTTGCATTTCTCTGATAGCTGAGGATTTTGAATATTTCTTTAAATATTTCTCAGCTATTTGAAATTACTCTATTAAGATTTTGTTTTTAATTTGCACCCTATTTTTTATTGGGTTATTTGGTTGGTTGATTTCTAGTTTCTTGAGTTCTTCATATATTTTGGATATATCCCTCTTCTTGATATGGAGTTATTGAAAATTGTTTTCTGTTCTATGGGCTAACATTTTGCCCTATTGAAGTTATCCTTTGCCTACATAAGATTTTCAGTTTCATTATTAATTGTGAATCTTAATGTCTGTGCTATCAGCTTTATGTTTAGATAATTGTCTCCTGTTCCAGTGTTTTCAAGGCTTTTCCCTACTTTCTTTTCTATCAGATTCAGTGTATCTGGTTCTATGTTGAGACCTTTTTGAACATGTATTCAGTTATGTATAATATCATATCGTCTGTCAATAGCAGTACTTTGACTTCTTTTCCAATTTGTATCCACTTGATTTCCTTCAGTTATCTTATTGCTCTAGCTAGAACTTAAAGTACTAGATTGATTAGATATGGAGAGAGTGTGTGGCACTGTCTTGTTCTTAATTTTAGTAGAATTGCTTTGAGATTCTATCAATTTAATCTGATGTTGGCTATAGGTTTGCTGTAACTTGCCTTTATTATGTTGAGGTATGCTTTTTTGTTTTGTTTTTCTATCCCTATTTGTTCTTAGGTTTTTATCATGAAGGGATTTTGAAAATTTTAATGGCTGCAGTGGGTATTTAATGAAATGTGGTATTTGTTTATTCGGCTTATTGGGTGGATTGTACTGATTAAATTGTGTATGCTCAACCATCCCTGCATCAAGTGGAATGAAGCCTTCCTTATCATGGTGTATGTTATTTTGTTGTTGTTTGTTTTGTTTTGTGTGTGTGTGTGTGTGTGTGTGTGTGTGTGTGTGTGTGTCTGTGTGTGTGTGTGTTTGTGTGTATTCTTGCCTTTGGTTTGAAAGTATTTCATTGAGTATCTATGACCCCTAAGGAAACAGAAGCAGCTATTAAAAGTCTCCAAACCAGAATATCCCAGGGCGAGATGGCTGTAATGCAGAATTCTACCAGACTTTCAAAGAAAAGCTAATGCTAACAGTCCTCGAATTATTTCAGAAAATAGAAACAGAAAGAAAATTGCCAAATTTTCATTTTCTGAAGCCAAAGTCACCCTGATACCCAAACCACACAAATATTCAAGAACAAATGAGAGAAAGAATTGCAGACCAATTTCCTTTATGAACATAGATGCAAAGCTTTGATTATTCTTAGTCTTGCTATTGGCTTCCATTTTGGGATTCATATTATGCTGCTCTATTGTTGTGTATTATTTACAAACCGTGGAGGCAATTTTGTAAATAGTAATTAGTATAAAAAGTTCTCAAGGGAAAAACGTAGTTGTTTTCAATGTTTGATATTTCTGAATGCATTAAGGTTGAACAAGCCTAAGTTAAATGTAAAATTGTATATAGATCAAGCTAATTAAAAGCACTTTTTTTCTAAAAAATAAATGAAAGAATATTAACCAAATAACAGCAAAATGAAAACATGTATACTCCTGCAGTAAGAACAGATATTGTGATATTTTAGATTTAATTAAAAAGTTCATAATTTAAAACATATTGATGAGAGTTTCATCTATGCATATAATGAATTTCAGTCATTTTCACTCTCATTTCTTTGCTTATATTATGCCTTTTCCAGATATACTCATTTTCTATCAGGTTAATTTTCCACCCTCATTTTCATTTTTTAAATGTTTTTAAATGAAATAAAATTATATCACCACTTTCCTCCATGTCTTCTCTAACTCTACTCCCTCCCACATAATACCCCATCAGTCCATCCCTTGACTATCACCACACTCAAATAGCTTACTTCTCCTTGATTATTATTATTGTTACAGCCATTTGTGTGCAAATGTCTATGTCTGTATCTATACACAGATAGATAGCCTGCTAAATCCATTTTTTATTACTTGATGTGTAAAAAGTCTGAGTTAACATTATACATTTGACAACCAATAAGAGTTGCCTGTAGTTCTTTGTCTAGGGTAGAATCTTGCTAAATTTTCTCCTTCCATGCTAATATGTACTTTTATATTGTCATTGTTTTGGTCTTGTTTACGCAGGCATTTCTCTTTTTTTTTTATTTTGTTTTGTTTATTTATTACTTCAAGTTACATCTCCATCACAGTGCCCTTCTTCCACCCCCTCCTGGTTCCACCCTTCCACCCTCTCTTCCCTCTCCCACCATCCTATTCCTACAATGTGGAGTGTCCCTATATATCAGCCCCTCTCAGTTCAATAGCATTATGAGGGTTATGAGCTTCCTCTTGCATTGGGGGGCTTACACGGTAGCACCCCTAGGGCAAATTGTCCCATTAATAGGTAACAAAGTCTATTTTCCTGCTCCTTTTGGTGTGTTAGTTGTAGGATAGTTATCCTGTACTATGGCTGAATCCAGTTATAAGTGAGTAGATGCCATGTGCATCTTTCTGAGTCTTGCTTAGCTCACTCAGAATGAGCTTTTCTAGTTCCATCCATTTGGCTGCTAATTGCATGATTTCCTTGTTTCTGATACCTGAGTAGTATTCCATCGTGTAACTGTACCACAAATTTTTCATCTGTTCGTCAGTTGAGGGACATCTGGGTCGTTTCCAGTTTCTAGGTATTACAAATAAGACTGCTATGAACACAGATGAGGATATGTCCTTGTGGTTTGGTAAGAAATCATTTGGGTGGACACCCAGAAGTGGTATGGCTGGCTGGGTCTGGAGGTAGGCCTATTCCAAGTTTTCTAAGATATCACTAGACTGATTTGCATAGTGGTTGTACAAGTTTACAGACAGTTTAAGAGCAACTATTTTCCTGTAGATTTCCTATACTCTAAGTCTTGACATATATCCACAGATTAGTTTAGCAATCTCCCTTCATCAAAGAAGACTCTTTACAGCAAATGGAGAACATTACAGAAAACCATACCTGGATACAGTATAGAGATCATCAGATCACAGGAAACCCAGCCCAAATGGATACATCTCCTGCATTGTGGATCAAAGAATTATACAGAAGAAAGGATATAAAGATTTCAATTGGAATATCAGATTAAGGGCCTTGTTGTACAACTATAGCATATCTGACTCCAGAATATCAGATTATTTATACATGTAGTCATTTTTTTACTGTCAGGTTTTCATCTGCATCATGTGTGTTACTTAAATATTTTAAGTTTTTATGCATTATAAGATACTATAGTTTGCAAACAATTTCTTCCATTGGGATACCATCAACATTTTAATTTATTTTTGTGCTGTAGTTTGTGGATTTTACAAGGTTCCACTTTATTTTTGTTGTCATTATTGTTGATGCCTTTTCTAATATATCATTGTCAAGAACAGTATATTTGATGTCAACATAAGCAATGATTTTTCAATAATATGTTGTTTTTTATGTGAATGAATTGGCATTGAGAGGTAAAGGGGGAAAGGGATAAGGAAATTATGTAATTACACTTTAATTTTAATAAAAAATAGAGGTAAACAATCCCATTCTTGATATATTAATTTAAAATAATAATATTGCTAAGAAAACACATTTTGTATTTATTTTCTTGAATTTATTATGATTTTAATGAGAAATAATTATTGTAACTTTTATAAGACTAGTAGTCATCATTCAAAACTCTAATATTATCATTATCATTTATTGTTTGACTAGCAAGAGAATACACAGACCTGTAGTCCATTAACAATATTTATCACTTATTCCTTATGCTCTATTTTAAATTTATAATATAAAGTAAGGTAAAATAATTTTGTTAATTTTAAATTGAGAAGACATCATTCATAGTTGGAAATAAATTTGACACTAAAAAAGTATTTTCATGAAATCAGTACAACAACCAAAGTAAATGAGAAACCTAAAAAAGTTCTCACCCACAACATCCAAGAAATCAAGAACTCAATGAAAAGAACCTAAGAATTATAGGCATAGATGAAAGAGAAAGCTACAGACTCCAAGGTCCAGGAAACATCTTCAACAAAGTCATAGAAAACTTCCCAAACTTAAAGAAAGAGATGACAATAAAATTTGAAGGGGCATACAGAACTCCAAACAGATTAGAACAGAAAAGAAATTCCTCTTGCCACAAAATAATTGAAACTCCAAATGTACAGAACAAAGAATTTTAAAAGCCTTGAGAGAAAAAGCTCAAATAACGTATAATGGGAAACCCATCAGAATTACATCTGACTTCTCCTCAGAAACCCTAAAAGCCAGAAGGGCTTGGACAGATGTCCTACAGGTCCTAAGAGAACATAGATGTCAGCCCAGACTACTTACTCAGAAAAACTCTCTATCAACATAAATGGAGGCAACAAGATATTCCATGACAAAACCAAAATTTAAACAGTATCTACTCACAAATCCAGCCCTACAGAAGATCCTAGAAGGAAAATTCCAACTCAGAAAATATAAATAGATCCAAGAAAAGAGAGGAACAAAAACTACATTGTAGCTAAACCAAAAGAAACACACAATCATCACCTACATCAAAATAACAGAAAGTAACAACCTTTGGTCATTAATATCCATCAACATCAATGGACTCAACTCCTCAATAAAAAGACACAGGCTTACAGAAGGGATCCAGAAACAAGACCCATCATTTTGCTGTACACAATAAATGCATCTCACTAAAAAGATAGACAGTACCTCAGAGTAAACGGTTAAGAAAAGGTTTTCTAAGCACATGGCCCCAAGAAACAAGCTGCAGTAGCCATCCTAATATCAAATAAAATAGATTTTCAGTTGAACTTAATCAAAAAAGACAGGGAAGTACACTACATACTAATTAAGGGAAAAATTAATCATGATGACATCTCAATACTGGATATCTATGCCCCAAATACAAGGGCACCCACAATTGTAAAAGAAACTCTTCTAAAGCTTAAACCACACATCAATTCTCACACATTAAGAGTGGGAAGCTTTAACACCTCACTCACAACAATGGGCAGATCATCTAGACAGAAACAAAATAGAAAAATAATAAGACTAGCAGAGGTCATGAACCAAATGGACCTAACAAAAATCTACAGAACATTTCACCCAAACACAAAAAAAAATACACCTTTTTTTTCAGTACCTCATGGAACCTTCCCCAAAATTGACCATATAGTTGGACAGAAAACAAACCTGAATAGATATAAGAAAATTGAAATAGCCCTTTGTATCTTATCAGACCACCATGGTTTAAAACTGGACTTCAGCAACAATAGAAATAACTAAAGCCTACACATTCATGGAAACTGATCAACTCAGAACAAATACAGATGGAAATCAAAGACTTCTTAAAATCCAACCAAAATGAAGGCACAACATACTCAAACCTATGGGACACAATAAAAGCAGTGCTACGAGGAAAGTTCATAGCACTAAGTGCCTTCAAAAAGAAAATTGTGACAGCTCATATGAATAACTTAACAGCAGAACTGTAAGAGCTAGGAAAAAAAGAAGCAAACACCCCAAGAGAAGCAGAAGGTAGGAAATAATCAAACTTAGGTCTGAAATCAACATTTTAGAAAGAAAAAGAACAATACAAAGAATCAACAAAACCAAGAGTTTGTTCTTTGAGAAAATCCACTAAATAGAAAAACCCTTACCCAAACTGACAAGTAGGCACAGGGAAAACACCCAAATCAGTAAAATCAGAAATGAAAAGGGAGAAAAAACAACAGACATTGAAGAAATCCAGAGAAACTTTAGGTCTTACTTCAAAGATCTGTACTCCACAAAATTTGGAGACCTAAGTGAAATGGAAATTTTCTTGATAGATTCCACTTACCAAAGCAAAATCAAGATCAGGTCAACAAATTAAAAGGGCCCATAACCTGTAAAGAAATAGAAACAGTCATTAAAAATGTCCCATCCATAAAAAAACCAGGGCTAGAATGTTTCAGCATAGAATTCTACCAGACCTTCAAAGAAGAGCTAATACCAATACTCTTAAAACTCTTCCAAAAATAGAAACAGAAGTATCACTGCCAAAACTCATTCTACGAGGCCACAGTCACCCTGATCCCTAAACCACACAAAGACCAAACAAAGAAAGATAACTTCGACCAATTTCCTTCATGAATATAGAGGCAAAAGTAGTCAATAAAATACTAGCAAACCGAATCCAAGAACACATCAAAAGCATCATACACCTTGATCATGTAAGCTTCATCCAAAGAAGGCAGGGGTGGTTCAACATGCCAAAATCCATCAACATAATTCACCATATAAACAAGGTGAAAGAAAAAAAAAAAAAAACATGATCACCTCATTAGATGCTGAAAAGGCATTTGAAAAAAATTCAACACAGCTTCATGCTAAAAGTCCTGGAGAGAGCTGGTACACAAGAACCATACCTAGAAATAATAAAGGCGATATACAGCAAGCCAGTAGCCATCATCAAATTAAATGGAGAGAAACTTAAAGCATTTCCTCTAAAATCAGGGAGAAGGTAAGGATGCCCACTCTCCCCATATCTCTTCAAAATAGTAATTGAAGTCCTAGCCAGAGAAATAAGACAACTAAAGGAGATCAAGTGGATACAAATTGGAAATGAAGAAGTCAAATTTTCCCTATTCGAGATGATATGATTGTATACATAAGTAACCCCAAAATTCCACCAGAGAACTAATACAACTGATCAACAACTTGAGCAAGGTGGCTGGATACAAATTAATTCAAAAAATCAGAAGCCCTTCTTTATACAAAAGATAAATGGTCTCAGAAGGAAATTAGGGAAACAACATCCTTCTCAGTATTCACAAACAAGATAAAATTCCTGGGGGTAACTCTAACCAAGCAAGTGAAAGACCTGTATAACAAGAACTTCAAGTCCTTGAAGAAAGAAATTGAAGAGGACATGAGAAGATAGAAAGATCACCCATGCTCATGGATAGGTAGGATCAACATAATAAAAATGGCCATCCTACCAAAAGCAATATACATATTCAATGCAATTCCAATTCCAATAAAAATACCAACACAATTCTTTACAGATGTGGAAAAAACAATTCTCAACTTCATTTGGAATAAAAAAACCATAATAGCTAAATCTATCTTGTACAAAAAAAAAAAAAATCAGGAGGTGTCACCACCCCAGATTTCAAGCTTATATAGTACAGAGCAATAGTAATAAAAACAGCATGGTACTGGTATATAAACAGACCAGTGGATCAAAGGAATCCAAATTGAAGACCCAGAAATGAACTGACACATCTATGGTCACTTAATTTTTGACAAAAAATACAATGGAAAAATGACAGTATCTTCAACAAATTGTGCTGATCTATCTGAATGTCAACATGTAAAAGAATACAAATAGATCCATACTTAGCACCCTGCACAAAACTTAAGTCCAAGTGGATCAAAGACCTTAACTTAAAGCCTGACACACTAAATAAATCTAATAGAAGAGAAAGTGGGAAAAGGCCTCGAACTCATTGGCACACAAGAATACTTCCTGAAAAGAACACCAGCAACTCAGGTTCTAAGACCAACACCGAAAAAATGGGACCTCATGAAACTGAAAAGTTTTGGTAAGGCAAAAGACACTGTCATTCGAAAAAAACCAACAACCTACAGATTGGGAAAAGATCTTTACAAACCCCACATCTTACAGAGGGCTAATATCCATAATTTATAAAGTCCTCAAGAAATTAAATGCCAAGAAAACAAATAATCCAATAAAAAATGGGGAACAGAGCTAAACAGAGAATTCACAAAGGAGAAATCCCTAATGGCTGAGAGACACTTGAAGAAATCCTCAGCATACTTAATCATCAGAGAAATGCAACTCAACACAACTCTGAGATTCCATCTCACACCTGTCAGAATGGCTAAGATCAAAAACTCAAATGACAGCACATGCTGGTGAGGTTGTGGAGAAGGAAGAACCCTCCTCCATTGCTGGTGGGAGTGCACACTTGTACAAGCACTATGGAAATTGGTCGGGCGATATCTTAGAAAACTTGGAATAGCTCTACCTCAAGTCCCATCTATATTACTTCTGAGTATACATCCAAATGATTCCTCAAGAAACCACAAGGACGTTTCCTCATCTATGTTCATAGCAGCCTTATTTTGTAATAGCTAGAAAGTGGAAACAACTCAGATGCCCCTCAAGTGAGGAATGGATAAAAAAAAATACTGTGGTATATCTACACAATGGAATACTACTCAGCCATTCAGAAACAATGAAATCATGAAGTTTGCAGCCAAATGGATGGAACTAGAAAAGCTCATCCTGAGTGAGCTAACCCAGACTCAGAAGAATGCACATGGCATCTATTCACCTATAATCGGACTTTAGCCTTATAGTACAGGATAACTATACTACAACCAGTGCACTAAAAGGAACAGGAACATAGACTTTGTGAGCTGTCAATGAGACACTTTGCCCTAGTGGGGCTGCTATGTAGGTCCCCAGTATGAGGAAGCTCTTAGCCCTCATATGACAGCTGAACTGGGGCAGGGGACTGATATGTAGGGACACTTCACCTCAGAGGTGTAGGATAGAAGGGAGAGGGGATAGAGGGTGGGAGGGTAGGGCTTGGATGGGTGGAAAGAGGGCACTGTGATGGAGATGTAACTTGAAGTAATAAATGAACATTTAAAAAAGTCTTTTCATTACTTAAGATTAATTCAATCTACAAATAACACTTGCATTTGGACCTAATTAAATTATGAAGAAATTTTCTCATCAACATCCCCTATAAGGAATGTGAAAATCAAATTGTAAAAAAATACTCAGAGGTTGTAATATCTTATTTTTAATCACGTTGGATTTTATAGAGCAAATATTTAATGAATAGGTTGTTAAATAACTATTAAACTTTATTTCTAAAATTTGGCATGTTGGTAGATGCAATGTCAGGTAAAGTACATTGTATTTTTACTATACAGAATAAACAAACTTCATAGAAGCTGTTTTTATTATTACTGGTATGGTTCATTCTACTTAGATTATTCACTATTCCTTTGTATTTTGGTAATGCTCTTTCAAATTTTGTTTGCTTGGAATTAACAAAAAGGTAAAATTAAATTATAAATGAAGACTGCATTAAATTTGAAAGAAAGATGATATAAATAATGTCATACAACATTTACATGATTGCTCTGGTGGGAATTTAATCCATAAATAGTAATATATCAGCATTCTTAATGTATGCATTTAATAAAAAAATCAATTGTTTATAATTATATAATAATGTTTGTAAATATTATGGAAGTTGTGAATGGTATGGGTTTCTATATATATAAGATGAAAACGAAGATCTCTTTATGTATTTCAACTACATTATTGACCTGGCAAAAATTACAAGTTCATTTTCCTTAAACATTTTAATACACAATCTGTTTAAACACAGTACCTATTTTGGGGCATGTCTTAATTTTTTTTTATAAAGGCTTTTAAAAACCCACCTTGATAACTGGTTTGTAATAATGGCAGAAAACACTGAATGTATATTCATCAGTAGTTTCAAAGCATTATTATGTGAGGAAGAAATTGCAGAAAAGGTAATTTTTTGAAACTTCTAAAATGTTTTTTCCATCAGGTCCTAATTTAAGAGTAGGGTTATTTCCCCCCTTTAAAATCAATTATATTCTGATTTTCTTTTCCTCCTCAATAAGGTATTCATGGATTTAAGACTAATAGCTTCGAAAGTTCCTTTTTTGTTGTTTTGTTCCTTTCTTAGTTGATTGTTTTGACTGCTGAAGAACAAATTACTCAGATGACCAGGGCTTCTGATTTCAGCATTTTAGGATGGGGCAGCTAAAGCCTTGTGCTCGCACATGTATTAACTTCAGAATTCTAAATAATACGTTTGAGTTGCATATTTTTAAAACTAGGGGTTTTGATGTGTATTTACAGAAAAGCTCATTTGTCTTCATTTTTCCCATTTCTCCTTTCTCTATTCTTTCTTGTGGATTCCTTCCTTTATACTTCCCTGTCTCTTGAAACAAAAATAACAATAGTAACTTAATCATAAAATTTTTTTGTTTTGTTTTTAATTTATTTTTTATTTCTTCAAGTTACATCTCCATTGCAATCCCCTCCCTACTCCCCCCTCCAGTCTCACCCTCCCACCCTCTTCCCTCCCCCTCAACCCCCTATCCCCTTCCTTTTTTTAATAAATACTTTATTTTTTTTTCTTCAAGTTACATCTCAGTCACAAGCCCTTCCCTATTCCCCCTTCCTATCCTGCCCTTCCACCCTCTTCCCCCCAGCAGCTTCCCCTTTCAGTCCAACAGATGGTTCCTTCTCTTATAACAGTAAATACTATACAAAACAACAGATATAAATATGCCACATTTATGAGAATTAAATGGCACAGTATACCTTCCCAATGTCTAGTTTTTACATATTTGGCCCCTGACTTTAACATTCTACTATCTAACCATCTCCATGAGTTTAAAGGTCTATATCTGACTCAACATTCATACTAACTTGCAACACACTTTTAAAAGTATCTTCTTAGATTTATAACACCCTATTGATTCCTAAACAACTCAAAATTTAACTATGAGACTCTAGCTGTCTATTCTTCAACCACCTCAGAGACCTGAGAGGGATAAATATATCTGCTTATATAGGAAGTGCAGGGCCTGCAGCTTCCAAAACTAAGAAATGACATACCAGTGACTGCCTGGACAGTTCCAATTTTCTCTCCATACATTCCTGCATCATCAGTCTTCAGCCTTTGGGTCCTGTTTCTCTGACAGACATTTGTTGTAGAGCAGGGATTATGAAGGACTTACCTACCCTGTCTTGGCAGAGCTAGGCTGTCAACTTCCCTGCTACCAAGTTTTGTCCTTTTTGGACAGCAGTCTGTCTGCAGTTGGAGCAAGGAGTTTTTTCATGCCAAGAGATAGGCTTGCCACTAATTCAACCATCTCACACTGGAGATTCTTCGATGCTTATCTTCTACTTGGAGTAGAATAGGGGGGTGCTGTCAGGAGCTGATATGTCTCGATATAAAAAAAAAAGAAAATCTTAATTTAAGATAACTTCTTTGAATGCCATATTCTGCAGATCTCTTGGGGTTTTTGAAGATGGCCTGTCCATCTCTTGTATTTAGATAAGGAAATGTTGCTTGTCTCTTAACAACTTGATTACTGAGTAGTTTAGAGAATATCTGTGATAGACTGTCATAGTAGCTAACAAAGTGACATGTTTGCATGACTAGGAGTTTGTTTTACTTAACTATCCTAAACAGTTTTAGACGGTTGGTATCAAGAGGCATAAAATTTATTAATATATTTTAATTTGTGGAGTACAAATTAAAACTACATACAATTATCAAATGAAGATAGTTAATATTTTGATCAAAATTCACATTTAAAATATTTATTAGTTCATAATAATTAAACACATTTCCAGAGCATGGTATATATTTCAGTGCATGTTTGGAATATACATTGATAAAATTAATATAGTTGATGTTACTATCACTTATTATTACTTTGTAATTAAACATCTTTGTAAATATGGTCGCTCAGGTCTTTTTTTCTTTTGTGTTTTTTTTATGTTTGTTTATTACCTCACGGTACATCTCCAACACAGTCCTTTCTCTCCACCCCTCCTGGCTTTACCCTCCTACCCTCTCACTCTTATCCCAGTACTCATAATTCTTTTTTAATAATTAGGCCACAATTATGAAAATTACAAGGCATAACATACATTCCCAATGTCAAATCTACACATACCCGGCAACTGACATCAATACTCTATTATCCATCTATCTCCATGAGTTTAAAGTTCTATTCCTATCTAAATTTCCATCCTAACTTGCCTTACGAACTTAAAAACATCTTCTTAGAACTAGAACATCCTTTTAATTCCTAAACAACTTGAAATTTAACTGTGAGACTATAACTATCTAGTCTTCAACCATATCAGAAACCTGAGAAAGATAAATATATCTGATTATACAGGAAGTGCCGAGCCAGTAGCTTCCAAAACTAAGAAATGACAGACATCTGGCTGCCTGGACAGTCCCCAGTTTCTCTCCATACATTGGAACATCTATCTTAAGCCTCTTGCCCCGTTTTTCTGAAGACTTTTTGATATTGAGAAATGTCAGCTCCTGACAGCACCCCCTATTCTACTCCAAGTAGAGGATGTACATCGAAGAATCTCCATTTGGAGATGGTTGCATTAGTGTCAAGCTTGTCACTAGTCAAGAAAAATCCCTTACTTCAACAAAACGCTGTCCAAAAAGGACAAAACTTGTAAGCAGATAAGTCAACAACCTAGATCTACTAAGACAGGGTAGGTAAGTCCTCCATAATTCCTGCTTTACAGTTAATGTCTGTCAGGTCTTTTATAAAACAATAGAACTTACCATTTTCTCTGTCTTTTACTATCTCTTATCCAACCTCTTGCTATCCTAGCCTTCTTCCATCCAACTCAGACACTAATAATCAGTATTACATAAATTAAACTTTAAAGAATATCTAAATATGAGAACATATAATATTTAAATATATGTGAAAACATAATATTTAAATATAATTTTTTTCTTTATCTGACAATATAAGATGCTTTAGTTCCATTAATTTTACTTTAAATGACTGAATACTATTTACTTGTTTTTGTCAAATATTAGTATATATACTCACATATATACATATACAATTTATATTTCTACTTTAATTCACCCATAAATGGACTTCCAAGTTGATTCTGTATCTGTCTTGTTGTGAACAATGCAACAACAAACACATATGTTTGTAACTTTGCAATTAAGAGGAGATAGACAGATCCTCAAAACTCATTGACAAGTCAACTTATCCAATCCATCAGTATGGAGTTCAGTGAAAGACTTTATTCAGAAAAATGTGGTGATAACTGATAAGAAAGATACCTGATAGACCTCTGGACTGGTAGACTCACACATGGGCATGCATAGTGATTCCATAAACATTAACATACACATGAACCTTAGATATATGCAGAGAGTGAGGAAGGGTGAGAGATGTGAGAGAGAGGGAGGGACAAGAGAGGGGAACAAAGAAGAAAGTTTATTGTTATTTGGGACATGTTTCTATAATTTTTGGCATACATTTCAAATAATTATATTATGACACAATAACAAGGCCAAGTCACACACAGGTTATCTGTGTTACATGGCAATCACTTTAAATTGTGTTTTTGATATGCACCTCACAACTGATCTACATTTATACCCAACCATTTTCAGACTACTTTTCATGCTATAAAAGCATTCTTTCTGTATAGAACTTTAAGTGAGGCACTGGTAATTTCAAGAAAATATAAACATCAAATATATTTAAATTGTAAAATAATTAGAGTTGCTTTTATCAAACTCTAATAAAGTCATCATATCAGAACTGAGCAGGGGTATGTCATAATTAAAGGAGCATTTGATTCAAAATTAAATTCTTACTCTCATTTCCTTTACTTTTATTGAAGTCTCTATCAGATACCTTATTGGCATAAGATAAGATAGCAATGATTTTCACTAGGAATATTAAATGCGTTATCCAAAATTATTTTAAATGTCTGTATTTAGTTTTGAAAACATAATTGAAAAATTACAAATATGTAAAACATTTATAACTATCCTCTTTCTAGACTTTAACACTTATTTTAATACCTAACCTATTCTTCAGAGGCAGAAATACCCACTAGAATAGATTAACTGTTATGATTGCTCAAGATAATTTTCCTCTTTATCTGCTCTTACTCAGCAGATGTCAAATTTCCTGACTTAGCAGTATAGCATAGATTCAACCTTCCAGATTCTATCAGTCCTCTAATTCAGTACAACTCTATCACTAGAATTTCAATATGAAGAACTTAGTACAACACAGTTAAACATCTAGAAATTGTGCTAGGAATTGTATGCTGTTTCTGTGGGAGAGGGGTATTTGATAAAAACAGCCAGATAAGAAAAAGCACAAAGAGGTTCTATTAGTCTTTGTGAAAATATTTTACATGAGTTTTAAACTTGTGTACAATATTTTAAGTGGTTGAATACATACTTATGAAAGATTACCAGATTTGTGAAGTAAATACTTGTTGGAGGAAGGTCTTGTACCACCCTTTTTGAGGCACTAACTATATATATATATATAAAAAAACACTGTTGGTCATTTAGCTGGTCAGAGAGAATATGAAGGTGCTACTTCTTGAGAGGAAGAAAGGAAAAGAGAAAGCTAGGAAGAGACAGAGGAAGCTCTTTCTTCCTGCCAGGACTTGGATGCAGCAGAACTTCTGGGTATGAGTTCTGTGAGACCTGGAGGTAGAGCAAGCCTCATGCCGGATTGAGAATAGTTGGTCGGGTTAATTTAGAATAGCTAATAGAGAGTCAGCTAAGGCCTAAGCATTGAAACATTAAAAGACCTTGGTGTATTTAATTATTGGGAAAAGGGCTGTCCTTGGTCCCACGCCTTATCCTCAGGACAAGCCAGGCCCCCAGCTAAGGCAAGCCAAGCCTGCAAGCTTCCTGCCATGTCTCATGGGCTGCTTCATTGCCCTAATATAAGAGTTTATAGTTATTAACTAAGTTGTTAACTAAGTTTTGGTTTCAAATACTAAATTTATTTACTATAGTACCTCTCAAATTTATTCACTGAACTTTTACAAAGTTAAATCTCTGCATATGGTTTCTGTCATAGTTTGTTAAAGAGTTTAAATTTTGGTCACTGTCTTGAAATCATTCTCACATTAATGAAAATAATACATCTGCCATACATTATTTAATGTTTCTGTATTTTTAATTAAAAACTTGGTTCAACATACGAATTCCCTTTATTTAACAGTACCCTATATGTACTCGACCTATCGCCTCATCTTTCTCTCTCATCTCCAAATTTTCAGCTGACTTCCTTCTTTCAGTTTTCAATCTGCTACAGTGAGTTTTCAAACTAACTTCCAAAGTTTCTTAAGGTTACACTTAGGACCAATATTATTTTCACAGGTACTTCTATAGAATAATTTTTCCACACTTTCACATTCATTCTCCTATTATTTTACATAGGCAATCTTTGTTGTTAAATTCTTTTCTTCCCACTGTTAAATATTTACATCTTCCAATATCTTATTTGGCTTTGACTCTTGTTTTCTACATTTTACCAATGAATTATATCATACATATTATATAGAATTTGTGCATTAAACTTAATAAATTGTAGCTGTGGTCATGTGCTGCTTCTTAAATACCTATAGAAATTTACTAGAAATAAAAGTTTATATCAAATTTAATTCATTGTATTTCCATTGTCAAAATCTATTCTTAATCTTCTAGTTCATATGATATTTAATGTCGTCCATTTCTTCTCAGTTTACAAAGTTATAATTTAACTTCCATTAACATTCAAAACGCATACCTCATTACACTGAATCACTCAATCTCCACAATATTTTAGTTACTTAATCTTTTCTATTATTTAAATTTATCATCATTTCTTCATTGAACACTGTCTTTATTGGTTATTGCATCATTATACTACAGTTTCCTTATATTAGTCTTGATTATTGCCACAGTTTAATGTTTTTAAATATAGTTAGGTTATGATACTAATCATAGAGTACTTTTAAACCATTAAGACTTTACAGTATAAATTCATGAATAAAAAGTATGTATATATGTATATAAAATATAAATGGGTGTGTTGTTTTGATTAATGAGTTGAAATATTCAACACAGACTCTTTTATTCACCTCCAGGGAATAAA